>JAOXJP010234656.1:0-10128 GCA_025762735.1 Platanus orientalis
AGAAAGAAGCGATAGATAGTGAGTTAGAATCTATAATAGCTAATCACACGAGAATTAGTAAAATTATCTAAGGGTACTGAACCCATTTGTTATAAATGAGCATTTAAATAGAAATTCAAACCAAATGATGCAATAGATAAGTTTAAGGCTAGATTAGTAACCTTAGGATGCGAACGAGATGAAAATGTCAACTATTTTAACATATATGCTCCTATAGCAAGAATCACAACATTAAGAGTATTGTTTACAAGTGTTGCAATTCATAAGTTGGTTATACACCAAATGTTTGCTAAAACAACATTTTTGAATGAAGATTTAGAGGAAGAAATTTATATGAATAAACTTGAAGGATATATTATGCTATGGCAATAACATAAAGTGTGTAGACTAGTAGAGTCTTTATAGGAACTTAAACAAGCACCTAAATAAGGGTATACAAATTTTGATATAGCAATAACATCAAATGGATTCATACTAAATTTGTTATATAGATGTGCATACAATAAGTTCTCAGGAGAATCATGTGTAATCATTTGTCTTTATGTAAATGACATATGTTGATTTTTGGGATAAGTTTGGAAGTAGTTAAATCTATAATGAAGTTTCTTTCATCCAAATTTAATATAAAATATTTAGGAGAAGTAAATGTAATTTTAGGAATTAAAATCCTAAGAAGCTCTAGTGGACTTATGTTCAATTAGTCACATTATGTAGAGAAAATATTGAGAAAATTTGGACATTTTGATAATAGTCCAATGTCCACACTGTATGATTCTAGCATACACTTGAAGAAAATCGTAGTGGGGACCAACAACCTAGATAGAGTATTCATTAAATGTGAATTTAGAATATTCAAAATATTGAATTTGACAAGTTCGATCGATCAAAAGAAGTTTGATTGATCGATCAAAATGTAATATTTAACTCTAATTTATTCAATCGATCGAAGGAAGTTCGATTAATTGAACTGGTCATTTGTGAAAAATTATGCCGAAATGAATCACACAATTCTTCACTTGAAAGGGTGCCTAGTGTGTCTATAGACACCAGTAGATGACTAATCCATATGAAAGGGTGTCTAAGATGTTTACAGACACTTCTAAAAGCATTTATATGAAGAAAAAAATTCTCTTCTTTGTAAACATTTTTGGCTTTCTTTCCAAAACATCTCTCGTTTTCTATAGAATTTTTAGTCTTTGTTTTATTGGATTTGAACTATTCTCGTTGTCATTCACTGTGGATCTTCTTATTTGTATGGGTCCAAGAAGATTGTGTTGTTGAATTTTGGGGCGATCACTGGAGTTCCTTGCCACATTAGAATAGTGGGAGGCGAATACTGTCAATGACAATATATTTTGACATGCCTCAACACAAACTGATAAGGGCATTCTAACTTTTACTCTTTTATTGTTTTTTCATTTGCAACATATTTTCTACTATTTATATGCAAACAATTCTTAGTTCTTTCATTTAATTATGACTTTTGTAGTGAATTCCTTTGAGAATTTCTACTGTAGATTATACTCTAGATACATAGATTGCATTGTCTCTAATTAGTATATGTTTTTAGTGAATATTTATTAATTCGAATTATAAATTTTGACCCTTGTTTAACAACTAATAGTGGCTACCTTTGCAATTTGAAACTTGGTTATCTCTAAACAGACAAGTAGTTGGGAACTAACAATTGAGGCAGTTAACTAGATATAAGTATTTATGGAAAGACTTAGTGGAGATTCAAAACGAATCTCAAAAAAGTTTTAAACATATATTGATATAAATTTTATTTAATGTAATTAGCAAGTTTAATAAGCAGTATAGGCATTCGTTAACTGGCCTTTCTTGTACAAAAGGAAAAGGTGTGAACAGAAAGAGTAGTGACATTGACATTGATGGTGCTTCAATTTCTCTGTGATTATATCTTTTTATGTTTTTCTTCTTTAATTTTTAATAACTTGTGTGCACATTAACAATCTATTAAATTTTTTATTTTTTTTTGTCAAACTCCATTGTTGTGCAAAGTAATGGAGTGTTTTGGTATCCTCTAGAGGTGGGTGTCTATCCAAGCTGCTACATTGAGAGAGGTTGGTGAATCCACATTAAGGGCAATAGATTATCACGCGAAGCACCTTCATTAAGTTTGATCTTAACCTGTTTTATTGTTGTTTTTTAAATATCGGATCTTTGTTCTTGGTTTATATATATATATATACATATTGAAATATTGAATGATAAGATTTTATTAGAGAAGAAGAACACAAGCACAAATAAAGGACATAGAAGGAAGCCAAATAAAGAAACACAAGAAAGGATCACCGCAAAAGTGTCCCGAAAGCATAATCAAAATAAAATAACTCAAAGCAAAGCCTCCCAACCAACAAACTAAATAACAAAATCCCATAAAGAATCCCAAATCCCTTTATAAAAATCCTTGGAAATGGAAGCTCACTCCATTAAAACACTCCATTAAAAGACCGAACACGAGTTTTATTAGGCCTTTAGATAATAAGCTTTTGCTAGCAAAGATTCTTTTATTCCTATCTTTTCAAATGCCCCAACAAATGGTCTCAAGCAAGTAGAGCCACATGAGTTTCGGAGCCCTATCAAGATCCTCCAACCACCACCTCATAAGGAGAACCTGGACTGAGTGGGGAGAATACCAAGATACATTAATATTTATTAAAAAGAAAAGTCAAATTTGATGGGCCACTAGGCAATGGAGGAAAAGAAGGTGCATTGTCTCTTCCTCCTCCAAACACATCACAAACATGTGTGCTAATTTCCATCTTCTCCTCTTCAATTGATCCAGGGTAAGAATTGTATTCAAGTATATGGTTCATAAAAAGAAATTAATCTTAGAAGGACAAAATGAATTCATAATACTCTTAAAGGAAACCACCGTAGGGGAGATGCCAAAGAAGTAGAATTTCATTGTAAATCTACCACTTTTATTGAACATTCAAGCCTATCCATCATTCTCATCCGGGATTAGGTAAATCTCACTGAGTTTTCTAAGAAACCTATTAATCTTCTCTAACTCCTAATCATTTAAATTCCTTCTCAACCTAGGGTTCAATATTATCCATCATCTAACTCCTCATATGATTAAATATTTTAAATGCTAATATTGGTTTATTTTTATGTCAACAAACTTAAATAAATTAAGACAATTTTTTAATGTAAATATTTGTTTTACCATTATTTTACTTTGAAACAAATGAAGCCTTAGCAATACTTACTATAACACCAAATTCCGTTGCTCTCAAGAAACATAAAACTCAAAATGTATCAAATTACACTATCTTTGGTTTATTATTTTATGTGGAAAATGATCACTCTAAATTTGTGGAAAGAGACTTGTCAATTACAACTTTTAGCAAGCCAACCTCTGATTTCCTAACTCATTACACAACTTGTTAAACAAGAATACATATAAAATATATGAAGCTTTTATTGAATATAACATGAAATATACAAGAACATATGATGTTATTTTCTTCTCTTCTTTTTACAATTCTTCTCAATCTTACTTAGCCTTGGCAGCGGCTTCAAATCTATGAGCATATGTTTTCTCTTTAGAGCTTTGTAGAGGTAATATGGACATGGTTGTAGTTGGAGAAGATTGACATAAACATGAAGTAGCCTTGAGGAAGAAAATGATCAAATCATAAGCAAGAGAGAGCAAGAGGGATGGAGAGCTTTGAATGTGTGGGTATATCAAAATGTGAGAACTGCAAATATGAATGCTTAAAGCTTATGCCGGACTTATATGCTAAAAAACTTCTTTGAAGCATGTAAAATTTAGGGTTTATATAGATTGCACAACTTAAGTTCTTCTAGAACTTTGTTGCATGTTTGTTGCCTTAGTTCTAGCTTGCACTTCTTGTCTGTGTGAGAGACTTTGATGATGTAGCAATATTTGATTGGTTGTTGAAGAGTCTTTGAATGCCTGTACAACTCCAAAATAGTGCGAGATTCCAACTTTAACTCTATATAATCCCTTCATAAGTGGGATTTGACAAATATGATAAAGTTCTATTTGAAATAGGTTTTGGCATGAATATTACACATATTTCGAGACCTGTACGGATTGGTGAGTCATGTGTTAGTGAGGCTCTTTCTATTTTGTATTTGGATATTTTTAAAGTCTAAAACCATTATCATCATGATTCTTCGAGATTTGTGCGACCTTAAATAACAATTTTGTGATTCTAGTATTTTTTTTCGCAATGCGCTTGTCTTCGTGAAGCACTATTCATCCTTCGTGAAGGGAGCTCTTCGCGATGTGTCATTTTATGTGTTGAATGCTCAATAGTGAATCAGCTTTCATCGCAAGCCACATGTTCGTGATGCAGTGTTCATCCATCACAAGCCAACTTCTTTCACGATGTCTTGATTTTGACCCTCTTTCGGAAGAAACTACTCACTCTTCACAATAAGGGTATTTGTGTCATTTCACAAATTTTCGTGTGCCAACATTCCATAAAAGTCATTAGCAGACAAGATATAACAGAACGTATAGTCTCTCTAATTACATTTATTTTAGCCACAATAAGCTTAATGAATTACTTTGGGCAACAGACAGTTTTTGGCCTTTAGCTTCTGCAAATCAAAGATTTACTTGACAAATAAGACCACTGGTGGAGCATCATTGCATATATGGGGGTTCGTTTTAGCACATTTCATGTTGACATTCTTCAACTCATGTGGAACTCTATTTAGAATAGAGGGAAAAAGAGCAGAATATATATATATATATATGGAAACAAATGTTCTGTGATAAAGAAGTGTTTGTGAATTTCTATGATAAACTATAAGCTGACATGTGGTGTTTTGGGGGTTGAAAACATCCAAAAAAGTGGTCAATTGAAAAAGTAGATTTCAAAAAGAGACCAAATTCATAAACACATCATGTGTCAATTAATGGAAGTCCTAAAGAAGTTTGAAAAAACTTCTGTAGTTGGACCACAGATTGATACATAATGTGTTTTTGAATTTGGAGTCTCTTTGAACACCTACTTTTTCAACTGACCACTATTTGGGACGTTTTTAACCCCCAAAACACCAGGTGTCAGCTTATAGTTTATCATAGAGATTAACAACACTTTTTTTTATCACAGAATATTTGTTTCTTACTTTATATACGTGAAGAGAAAGAGGGTCCAAAGTGGTGGAGAAACTTTCATGGATTGGATGCTACTCCTTAGTACAAAGGGCTTCTAAGCAACAATGCTTAGGCATGTAATCTTACCACCTCATGTATGTCAAGACTCCACCTAGCAGCCATTTCAATTGGAGCTTGAGTTAGAAAAACTATTGGAGTTGAAAATCTATAGGCTTAAAAATTGGAACATGCATCATTTAGACAGAATATTTATTTTGGTAAATTGGTATAGTTTAATATGTAAGGGCAATATCTTGGGTTTGGGTTTGTAGGACATTTAGAATGGTTTGGGCCCCTAATAGCTTGCAATATTGTTTCATTATAAGAGGTTTGGGACACCAATGCCCCACTTGCTGGGTGGTTATGGCATCTCTTCTTCAAAGAGGTCACAGGTTCAATCCTGTAGTGTAACTGTTGATGTTTGTCTCTCTCACCTATGGCACAGGTTCTTACTTTATAACAATCAATAGATCCAACTGGCATTAATAATAATAATAAGAAGAAAAAGATGGGGCTCACTACCAGATTGGAGCTTCACCCAAGTGGTTAATCATATACAATAATTCAGCTTGAAATGATAATTCAATCCGTGTATTATTTTGTCTTCATTTTTCTTATTATTTTTTGGTAACCTATTTTGTCTACCTTTTTTGTGATACTTCATTTCGTCTTCATTTGCATAGTAAAAAAAATCATTTCAGATCATCAACTGCAGCTTAACGTGTTGCATCGTCACAATGCAACATGTACCCCAAAAATCAAATTTGCGTGATTGATTTTCACTTTTTGGGAATGTGAGGCACTGCAATGCATGCAACACTTTAAGGTACAATAGAGGAGTTTGAGTGTCAAAAAGTGCATTAGAGCTTAAAGCTTAAAAATAATATATAGGTTAGTTTGGCTCAGCTTGGAGCTCGGTTCATCATGAACGGAGCTTGAGCCTTGTTTGAAACTCACAGGCCTCAAATTCGGGCTAGTTTAATAAAGTGAGCCTACCGGAAGCTACATTAGGCTCAACTTGCTAAAAACTTGGCTTGTGCAGGGATTGATTATCCAAATCCAAATAACCTTTTTAATGGCTTGATTATCTAATAAAAAATTATTTAGGTTGTTATGTTTTTCTTACAAAGTGATGTAGACCTTGGACTAATAGGTTGTTGGGCCCGTTACAGCTGGCTAATTATTTAATATTGAAGAGAATATATGGTTCATGGGCTATAGGGCTTTAAGATGCAGCCTGGCTGAAGGCTGAAGCAAAGTTTTGAATACCGGACCTGCCATTGAATCAAGAAGGTGAATGGATGGTTTAGGTCCAACCAGGTTTAATTTTTGATTTATATGATATAATCGTGGTTTGCTTCAAACATAGGTAACATGTAGTAAAATACCAAAAAATTAAACAATTCATATTGCATTGAGACGATCCCAACTCCATTAGAAGGTCAGTGACCGGGTTCAAATTTTTAGATATACCAAAATCTGTAATAAAATACCAAAAAAATAAAACAATTCATGAAAAGTGGGATAGGAATTTGGAAAGAGAAGTTTCTAATTTCCCCTTTTTAATGTACTAAAAAAACTAAAAATCGGTTAGTTTTATTAGAACCGGTTTTATAGAAAACTGACCAGTTTTGTTAGTTATATATAATTTTTTAATAGATTACGGTTTTAATATTTTATTAAATTGTTTAGGATGTCATTTTTGTCAAATTGGGTTATACTATCCAACTCCATCTAATTTTCAAAACAATGGCTTAAAGCTGAATCAAAAATATATATCTAAGATGTAGAAGATCATAACATGAGTGATTCGACGTATTTGAATTAAGTGACAAACCAGATTTAGACCAAGTCCAAGTCACTTCAATCTTAACAATTCAAGCCTTAGCCAAAACCTTAGTCCAATCCTTGTACAACATGCTTTGCAAATTTATTTTTTTATTTTTATTTTATATTATCAAAGTAACTAACAAACGATAAATACATAAAATGAGTATGATTAAAACGAAAATGTTGAGATGGATGAGTAGCTAGATTATAAAAGATAAAATTAAGAATGCATTCATTTATAGGAGTTTAGGGATTACACTAATAAATGATAAAATGAAAGAAAGTCGATTGAGATGATTTGAGTATGTGCAATGAAAACCAATGATTGTACTAATGAAACGAAATGAGATAATACAAGTTGAAGGTCTTAGAAGGACTAAATGAAGACTGGAATTGATCTGAATGAAAATAGTAAAGAGAGACATGACAGTTTGTAATTTAACGATAGATATAACCCTAAACATGGTAGAATGACACAGCATAATTCATACAACCGACCCCAAATGGTTGGTACAAGACTGTTTGTTGTTATTGTTATTATATTTTATTTTATAAAAACGAGTCTAAGCTGAATTAGGCAAAGCTTAGCGGCTTTCAATTATTGGTATTAGGCATATATGAATAAATAAATAAATAAATAGATAGATAGAGGCAATTTACAAGGTGGGACCCATCCTGCAGGTCCCGATTACTTTTTGTCCAGTCTTTAATGATCCGTTGGTTTCCACAGAAGCAGGCACCAACCGTTTCCGATTTCTCTTTTCCGTTTTCGGTTTCCATCGTCCTCTCTTTTTCCCCTTCTCTCCTCTCTCTCTCTCTCTCTTTCTCGTATTTCAAGGGTTCCCAAACTGTCATTTTTAAAGCCCTTGCGACAAATTTTACAGAAGAATCTTCAAATTGAATTGTTGAAAATGGAGAGTTGCAGCTTCATATCGTGCGACAAGCTTGATCGGATGGCGAGTTGGGTCGGCACGAGCGTCGCCTCGGCTTTCTTCGCGTCTCTGGAGCGGTGCTCATGCATCAATCTCAGCACCACCGATCTCGAAGACGAGGAAGAAGCGAAGGATCGCCCTCTTATGCTCACCAAGCCGGTCGTTCACAACGGCCCGGAGACGAACGATCCCGATAAGCTCCCCGTTTGATCGATCTGTAGTTGGTGTTGGTAATTCTCCCCCGTTTCCCTATATCATGTCGATGTGTCTTCTCTAACATGTGGTTTCAGTTTCTATGGAAAAAAGATAATGTTTTGGCTGTTTGATTGTGTTGTGTTGTCTGGATTGTCGTCCACACACTTTTGTAGAAATTTGGGCTGTTAATATTTGTTCATCTCCTGTTTGAACGGAACTCTTTTTATGTTGGTGTTGGAAGACATTTGTGTTTAATTTTTTTTCAATTTTGTTGAAGCTATGGGAAATTGGGGAGCCATATTCGAAGCTAATCTGGTTTTCTTATATTGCAAAAGCCTCATGTTATCATGGTTTTCTTACATGTTTTCCATTTGTTCTGTTCTATGTAACAAGGACACTCCATTTTCTGAAATTTTTACCGGCTCAGATATCATTCCGTTCTCTCCTATCAGACACATGTTGGTATTTTTGTTCAGATAGTAATTTGAATGTCATGCATCTTTTGTTTCCAGCTATTGTTTTCATAGCATTTACATTAATTCCATGCATATCAACTTATATCAAAGTTATTCTACACCTAGGTGAATTAAATGATTTAAGAATACAACAACAACAACAAAGCCTTATCCCAACTACTTGGGTTCAGCTACACAAATACTGTTTCGCCATTCCACTCTGTCTGGGGTCATATCTGACGTTAAATCAAATAAAAGTTATTAAACTATTTAGGAATATGTTTCATAATTTATGGAATAAACCACACAGACTTATTGGTGTGTGTCAATTTGTATCTTTGTTTGACACTGATTCGTCTCAGTGCTTATTTTAATAGATGATGACAGACACACATGTCTGTGTCTTAGGTTACATGGTCATGAAAGTTCTTTCAATGATTGCACTTTTGCATTGATGGGTTTAATTGTTTTTCTTTCTATTTTGTCATGTTTGGGCTTTTGGGGAACCAGTAAACCTCTTTATTCTGTTAGATGGACAATAATTCAAGTTCTTATTACTATTGATGTTTTTCAAAGATGATGAAACTATGCAACTCATCTAATATGGAGGTCTTTCTGCCCAAGTTGATCTGTTTGGAGACAGTTGTTGTTGTTGTTGTTGTTGTTGTTGGGCACTCTTTGAATTAATCAGTATTAGGTGCTAGAAACATGTGTTGCAGATGTTCAGTCCCCCACTTCCTTAAACATTTTATTTGTCTTTGACCTCGTCCTTTTATGACTTATGGAAATTGCAAGTTGTTATTTCTTCCTCCCCCCCACCCCCCTTTTTATGTCTTGAAGATTTAATGGGGTGCGGGTTGTTACGATTTTAGTAGAAGGGTATAGGATCCTAGGGTGAGAAGAGTTCCAAACAATTGGGAACTAGGAGAGATAATTAGCTTACTTGTGGTACTAGGTAATCTCAATCCTACACCAGACAATAGGGATGGATGGAGTTGGAAGCTTAATCTGAAGGGTTATTTTACTTCTAAATCATTTTATGTTGAGTTATCAAATTTTCATGTTATTTCGATTCCCCATAAAAACATTTGGAATTTGGATATTCCTTCTGAGGTATCTTTTCTTTAGAGTAGCTACTTGGATAAAATTCTAACCCTTAATCATCTTTAGAGTAGGGGTTGGAATTGACTAATAAATTTATCCTATGCATGCAAGATGAGGAATTGGTAAGTGATCTTTTCATTCATTGTTCTATGATTAAATTGGTGTGGGATTTTTTCCTATCTCATCTTCAGATATCTTGGGTTTTGCCAATGCTCTTTAATGAGCTAATCATGGGTTAGTAGATTAATGGCCTTAGGAGTTTTCTCCTATCATTTGACATTTCTTACTGGGGACCATTTGTTGGGGGCCGTGGAAAGAAAGAAATTGTAGGATCTTTGAGGATAAGTTTTGAAGTCATGGCAAGTTGGTATTTTTTATTTACAAGATTCTCTTTGATTAGGTCTCTATAGGGACCAATTTTGAGGAAATGGAGTGGCATGCCATATGG
>JAOXJP010234657.1:0-10128 GCA_025762735.1 Platanus orientalis
AGATTCTTTGTTTGACTAATGTAAATCTGACTTATGCTGAAAACTTTGAAATGAGAAGGCCTTGAATGGTCATTTTGCTAAACATTTATCTTGCACCTTCAAAATCATGATCATTTCTACATACAAATTCAGAATAGAAGAGGCAATGATTCAAAGAAAAGCAAAAAAAAAAAAAAAAAGAGCAAAAACATACAAGGATTTTGTAGAAAACCATGATCTCCTTCAAAGCATGGAAAACTTATAAAAAACCATGATCTTAAAACATGGGAAACTTATAAAGATCTATGATCTTTTTCAAAAACATGGAAATATTGTACAGAACCATAATCTTCTTCAAGAAATGGGCATTTTGTAGAGAAGCATGATTTTCAATTTGCAATAAGTCTCTAACCAAGAGCCATTCATATTCATATTTTCAAACCTTTTGAATCATGCTTATTCAAGAAAAATCTTGAAACTCCCAATAAGCCATTCATTTAGCAATGTAACTATTTAAATCCCTTAGCATTTCGAGAAGTTCTAAGCACAAGTCAATAATACATGAGTCAACCATTCAATCAATTTGGGGCAAGAGCATGTACCCCATCTAGTTACTTTCCAAAAGCCCAAATCTATCTGAAGACAGGAAAAAAAGGGACAAAAACAAAAAAAAATCTATCAAAGCTCAAAGTGAAAATCAGAAACGGCATTATAACCCAATTCTGACAAACAGGGGCAAAAAAGGGAGAAAATTAAGTCAACACTTAGGGTGAAAACCAAGAATGGCACCCTAAGTCAAGTCAACCAAGTCATGAGCACACATCCTTAGAAATCATCATTTGACCAAGTAGAAACAAAGCCCTCAAATGTAGGCATGTAATCCCACTCTTCTGAGGGAGGCACATTTAATGTCTAAATTTACAAACCCTTTCATACCTTGCCCAGACCAGGCATGGCATCATAGCATATGAAAACACGACCTTATGTACTCGAGAGTCATATAATAGGTCGTCCCTAATGATTCAAAGACCCTGAGGGGCCCAACTTTTGAAAGTCAATGAAAGATTTCTACAAATGAATTTCGAACCTCTTTCAAAAGCAAATACAAAGTCTAGCCAATCAAGGCTTCAAGCTCAATGGTAAATCAATCAGCAATATCAACCGTTGACTACGCTATCCATTTCACTAAGGCATGTCTTTTACACAGTTGTCGACAACTCTAGGATTAAGGAGCAGTAAAGAAAATCGAGATGAAACATCATCTCCAGCAAAGCGCCATTCACAGCCAAGCAAAACTAGAGATGATACAGCATCTCCCAAAGAAAAAGTGGAGACAATGAATCATCTCCTATCAATTGTGATTGGAGATGACCCATCACCTCCTAATGAAGAAAATCAGGATAAAGTATCATCTCTAGTAAAGCCCCATTCACAGTCAAGCAAAACTAGAGATGATGCATCAACTCCCAAGGAATATGAATAGAGATTATGCGTTATCTCCCATCAACTATGATTAAAGATAACACATCATCTCTCAACAAAAAGACTCAACACTAATCAATAAATAAATAAATGCAATGATGAAGCCCGTTCAATGGCACAACAATAAGCAATGCAATGATGAAGCCCGTTCGACAGCACAGCAAAGAGTAATGCAATGATAAAGCCCATTCGACGGTATAACAAAGAGCAAAGCAATGATGAAGCCTATTCAATGATACAACAAAAGCAATGCAATGATGTAACCCATTCAATGACACAGCAATGATGAATCCCGTTGAATGGCACAACAATGAGTAATGAAATAATGAAGCCCGTTTGACAGCACAACAATAAGCAATGCAATGATGAAGCCCGCTCAAATGGCATAGGAAGCATCCATGAAATTGTCAAAGTTCATGCACAATAAACATCCACAAACTGTCAAAGTCCATGCGTGGAAAGCATCCATGAAACTGTCAAAGTTTGTGTGTGGCAAACATCCATAAACTGTCAAAGTCCGTGTGTGATAAGCATCCACAAATTGTTGAAGTTTATGTGCAGCAAGCAACAATGATCTATCAAAGTCTACGTGTGGAAAGCATTCATGAACTTGTCAAATTCCATGCGCAGTGAGCAACCATGAATCTATCAAAGTTTGTCTGTGGCAAGCAATCAACTGGAAAATTATCGCCTCTGTCAAAGTCCATGCACAGCAAGCATCCATGATCTATGAAAGTCCATTCACGGCAAGCAAAGAAATGAAATCATGAAGTATCAAAACCTACTCTACGGCCAAGAAATCCAATGATGTGTCATCACCCTAGTTAAGTCCATCTTCATGGCAATGTATGATAAAAAATGATGCATTAATCATTTTCAACCTTGAGACCAGGCCGCATAAAGGTTCGGTGAAAACTCTGCCTTACAAAAAATGTCACATTTTGGCATCATAGATTACCTATCTAGCATAGGCAAATGTCGAACCTCATTTCATTGCTTATGTAACATAACAAACATGAATACGTAGCACCGATCTTTAAGAAATCTCCATGGCTTTCGAAGTTAAGCCCAAACACTTCCTGATATACCTTGCTTAGGCTGCTGTAGGTTCGATGAGAGACTCGTGGTCTTGCCTCACCAGAATTGGCCGAAACCACAACATAACAGATTACCTATTGAGTATAGGCAAATGTCAACATCATTCCATAGCCTATATATCATGACAACCACCATTGGAAATTGGTTGAAACAGATATATAGCACTGATCCATTGTGATCCCAATGGCTTTTAGAATAAGCCAAAAAAACTTTTCAATATGCCCTGATCAAGCTGCTGCAGGTTCGGTGAAGGACTCTAGGTCTTGTCTCACAAAAAATGGTCGAAACCATCAACATAGAAGATTGTCTACTTGGATAAAGATAAATGTCATCATCATTCCATAGCCTATATACCATGACAATAATCTTTGAAAATTAACTGAAATAGATATATAGCACTGATTTATCAGAATCTCCACGGCTTTCGAAGTAAGCCTAAAAACCTTTTGACTTACCTCATGCAAGCCATGTAGATTCGCTAAGTCAAGTCGGTCTCTAACTTTGTAGAAAGACATTCACAGATAACTACCTATCTGGGGTGTAGGTAGGTATCATCACTTCATAGCCTATGTATTATGCCAGCCATGTTTACAGATTAGATGATTGAAACAAATACGTAGCACTGGTTTCTCGAGATTCCATGGCTTTTGAAAGAAGCATGAAAAGTTTCTCACAAGCCTTGTTAGCAATCCCTGAAATATGAACAAATTGCTATGTAGCATCCTGGTTATTTGAACAGAGCTAAATGCTGCTCCTCGATCCATAGTCTATGTATTATCTTAGCACTAATACTATTAGGGAGTTATGTGTAATACATAGCATTAGGTTCCTTGTTATCGCAATCTCCATAACTTTTGAAGAGAACGCAACATCTCCAGTTCCAATTAGTCCTCTACTTATACTCTGTCAAAGATGGGACGATTGTAGGGTATGACCCACCTGTAATGCCTGTTTATGTAAACGTAAACACAACACAATTCATTCAATAAAATCTATGTAATTCCTAATTCCCTAGTACAGACTGCTAGCTTTGCCTGAAGAATCCTCCTCATAGCAAACAGGCAACTTGTGAGAAAAACCCACTATTGCTTCTTAGGGAAGAGCTCATAACATTTCTCTACATATCCAAACTAAGCCACCCTTCCAGTTCAAATTTTGGCACATCCCAGTCCATACTTTTGAACTACTTACCCAGCATTAGCCACTCTTCGTTTAGTACTTCACATATCGCATGATTTACTAACGGTCACCTTGTAACATCTGTTTGGCTTCGGATAACAAGCAATGTCACACTTAAATCCATCAAGTCAATGAAATATTAGCTTCTGGCCATAGTCTAAACAACTATCAAGCTTAAGTAATGTTTCAATAGCATGAGTTATGAGAAAAACCTTTTGTAGCTTCTCGGGAAAGAGCGTCACAACATTTCTCTGTAAGTTTTGATGGTCTCCGCTCAACAGACCGACTTGTTAACATTAACCTTGATAACACCTGCCTATTGGGACATAAGCATGCATTGCATTCACCCGTAAACATTGTGTTATACCTACTTTAGCAAAGACTAAGTTGCTATCACCTAGGCAAAGCACAATACCTGATCCCATAGGATCCCGTCCTGCTTCAAAAAGAGTCATTATAAATTCTTCGTTGCACATCCCTACATATTGACAATGTTTAAGTGAGATGAAAATATTGTCATAGAGCAATCCATAGCCTATGTAACCATCACTTTATGGATATGTAACACTAACCTTCCAAGGTCCCATAGCTTTTCTAGAGAAAGCTCCCAAAATCTCTCTATGAATCCCATAAAATAAGACATTCGCCTAAGTGGCATTGGAAAATGTTGTAGATCGATACGGCTATGTATCATGACCGATGTGAAGCCACACATGTCTTCAGGAGTGATATTTAATGTATATATACTATGACTGATGTAAAACCAAGTAGTGTTCAATCATGATTCCATATATTTTTTCATAACTTTTCCAATGAGAGCTTCACTAACATTCCTCCATAAGTCCCATTAAAACTCTCAATGACAGTCACAAAAAGACGTCCGATCAATCAACTTTACAAATAATCAATGATCATTCAATGTAGCAAATATAGAACATGTTAACATGTAAATCTCATAAGAAGCTTCAAACAATTCATACAACTCAAATTGTTAAGCTAAACAGAAGAAAATACAAGTGCAGAAGTCATCCCAATGGTTCATATTTTTACAGCTTTTGCATGATCAATTTTCTACAATGTTTTCAAGCAGTTACACCCAATGTCGATGACTTACATGTCTCCCGATGTAGCATATATGCTAACAATAACACCCGAAAATCTAGAGAAAATACCAATTGCTTGCATATAACTCATGGGTAACCTATTTTCCAAAACAAAGAAAGTCCCTCTCTCGATTGATACCTACTTTTGAAAATTAGAATAAAGAATTTACAAAACACCAAAAAAGTTGACTCTCAACCCAGTTAAGCCTCACAAGGGGAACCTCCCCTGGGGGTATTTCCAGCCTTCACCTGATCTAAAAAAGTAACGACTCCTCCACCCACTATTCGAACTCGGGAAGCCAATCACTAAGGTTATTGTCAGGTCCCGGCTAACAAAAAACCACCTCCCTAGCTTTTGCTCCTTGAGGCAATAGCAATGTAAGAACTCGTTGAGGGTAAGGTAGGCCTTCCCCTCGAAAGTCAGCTCCCATAGGACCATAAATCCTATGGCGTTCCTCCAAGCATTGGGCATCAGTTATCCCAGTGCCAAACCAAGACAAAGTAATAACTCCCTAAGAAAAAGAGGGAATGGGAAACATAGACCCACTCGTATAGCATTATGCTACCAGTAGGGTCCTCGAAGGTGAAGACGTTCCTGGGGGCAGTGAGGAATGCCCCCTCAGGGATGGAGAAGGACGAGCGAAACCTAGTCAAGGTTCGCTACCCTATCTCGGACGTGTAACCAGCAGCAGTAAAGTCTTACCCAAGGGAAATCTCCCCCGTCACTACTTAGGCATTAGACGAAGTTGGCCAAGTGGCCTACTCCGAAGAGTTTTGTTGGACCTCAGACAAGTCATTGGCATTGTCAACCATCCGATCGACACTGTCCCCAGACTCCATTGATTAAACACACAAAAAGGGGGGAAAGGGCTAACACAAAAAAGAGGGGAAATGGCTAACACAAAAGAGATAAGGGGGGTTCAAAAAAATAGAAAAATTTTAAAAATTACTAAAATGCAAACTACCAATGGGAAAAGAGCAAAGAATGCGAGCAATGATGATAAACAAAAAGATAACACGGATAGGACTGGAAAACACAAATGAAAGAAACAATATGAATTGAAAGTACTTGGAAAATGGATTGAGAAAATTAGGGGGGTAGGGAGACAACCGGAGCAAACACTAAAACACAAACAAGTAGCCAGAATGCCGAACAAGGATGAAACATCAGGATGAAAACAAGTCACCGAAAATTGCCCAACGAGAAGAACACAGAAGAGCAACAGGGTGAACGAACTGATAAAGGAAACCGAACTAACCTTTAAGGGAGGAATTTATAGGTAAAGCCCCTAATCCTCGACCCTACACGTGTCATCCATCCAGGAGATTACATAATTAACCCGGGAGACAAAGCAATGCAAGAATTCCGAAATGAATGCGGGGTTTAAAAATTACCATCCGATGGTGTTGAGATTCGCATAAGACATGACCCTCGACATAATTTGTAATTGGCGCAGACATGCCCCCTTGGTTGTCGAATGCCATTAAATGCGAAGCCATTAAAAAGTTTTCCCTCAATTAACGCAACCTTGGTAATCGAAAAAGTGAAAAGCATGCACCAAAAAAAATAGTAACGGTCATAAACGATTCACAATCCCGAGTTAGGTGACCCTTAACTTGAAAATGAGGGAGGTAACTTATGGGAAAAAATATCGAGACCCCTATAAACCATCCTCAATAAACCTATAAAACCCTGGCTCAAAAGAAATTAACCCAAGAAGTAGTCATCGTTAAGAAAACCCACTGAGGTCTCACGATTGACAAAACCCCGTGATAGCAACCTACAGGATATTGAGGCCACCAAAGAAAGGTCTTACCATTTAATAACTCTTTAACATTGAGATTTATAAAAAGCTACCAAGCCACCCACTCTTCCCTTCAACACCCGACACCTCAAAATCCCTAGGACAACTACTAGGGCAACACTTCAAAATCCGTAGGACAACTTTTAGGGTGTGACATGAATTATCTTGATACTAAAAAGCGAGTCGTGTCATCATTAGCTACATGGTCTCTAAGAGTCCTTGCTAAGTAGGAAAGGTAGGGACCCTACTTTTTGTACTTTGAGATAAGAACAATCTAGAAGTCATTACCAAAAAAATTATTCTTCACAGCTGGCCTAACAAATCTAAAAAAGAACCACCATGATTAACTAACTAAAAACAAAAAGAGCAAGATGAACATGAGAAGAGATAGGCAAAATCTTGCCTAATATGCTACTACTCGAGCCTATAAATAAGGGCAACAACTAGCTCACCAAGTATAAGAAAATAAAAACCCTAATTAGAGCTCTGCATTTTTCTACCATCATCCACATCTGACTTGATCATCAAAGAGCTTGAGGCCAACACCTCACCAGTGTCATAGTTCTTTAGCTCTTTGGCTTTGTTGTACAGGAATCATTCTATCAGAGACCTAGGCCCACTGTGCAACCATCTGACCAGTGCTAGAACGCTCGTGGTTTCAGCATCATCAATAACTATCATGGAATATAGATTCATTGAATCTTCACTTACAAACTTTCAAAATTTATAGAATCCAATATCTTAAGAAAATACATATACATTCATGTAAAACCACTTTTCTTTATAAATTGAATTAGCGATTTCTAAGATCCTAGCATAATAAGACAAGATCTCATCATAAATCAAATAATAGGTAAAGATTTCTAGGATCCTAATAAATAACTTCTCAATCATATGAGAAAAACCTTCATACAAACCATACAAGACATTTAAGAACCTAGAAGACAAAAAAAAAGAGTATAAAATTTGTATAATTACTTACCAAAGCTTCTCCTTCTATTCGCCAAGAAGATCTTAAAGAAGAATCTTCTTTCCTTTCCTTCTATTCTTTATAAAATAATGTAAATCTAACATTCACTACAATAAAAAAGGCCTTTTACAGCGTTTAAAAAACATTGTCTATAGTCATATACAACGTTTTTTAATGTTGTTTCAAGGTGTATCTCAAAAATTCAAAAACTTTAGACAACGTTTTCAAAATGCGTCTAAAGTTACTATAGATGGCGTTTTCATTTATAATTACTATAGACGATGTTTTAAAATTGCTATTTAAAAAAAATCTTAAAAAAGATAGAGCTTGATAAATATAGCTCTATACCTGATTTGAACAAATGACATTGACTGGAGCTTGATAAATATGGCTCATGTTTAAAAATCATGGGTTAGGCTCAACATTATAGAGCATAACATCAAAATTCTTAGAGATGCAAACTCAAAAAAAATGAAATCTCTGGTCCACCAATAATGATGCACTAAATCAGTTGTTACAGCAAGTAACAGCATAGTTTAAAGAAATGAATTGCAATAATAATGGAGGAAAATGAACAACTTTTATGCGTAAACTGGTTTGTTGATGGCCAAGAAAGAAAATAAGAGTTCAAGCATATCAACACCTATTGGTGTGAAGCTAGACTTGAATGATGAGGTCAATGAAGATTGAAGACTTCTATGGTTCCTATTTACATACAAAGAAAGGAGGTCTTAAATTATCTGACTCAACAAAGTAAAACAAAAGAAAGAAAATTTGAAAAGTTAAGGATTATGTCTTGTTCCAACTTATTTCAATTCTATAATATCTTATGCATATATGACCCTTGCATATAGAATAAAAGTCATTAAGATGACAAAAAATAAAAACATTCAACTTAATTTTAAAACAGAGCAGCAAACACTATTTTTGTTCTCAATTCTAATAAAAATTAATGGATCCAAAACATTCATACAAAAGATTGAGAGGAAAAATCTTGTACCACCAAGTATAACTCTATACAAAATAGAGCAACAACAGAAACCATGCTGTATAAGTATCATCGACATTTGATTGAACCTCACTGCAAAAACCTAAATGAGAAGACAATGAGAAGAGAAATGGGTCATGGGTTCTCCAATCAAAGTGAGTACTTGAAAAAGAAATGTAAAAGCCTTGATAGAATGATTGAACCCTAATAAAATAAAACCCTTAATAGAGAGAAAGAGATGTATAGAGAGAGAGAGAGAGGAACCTTGTCCTGAAGCGACGCAAGCTGCCCCCTCACAAATTCACATTAAGCTGTTGAAGTACATTTGCTGTAGAAGACTCCAACAGCAACCAAACTCTTCTTATTTACATCCGCAAAACTTCAAGGGACACTTAATATTTTGGAGAGTTTATATTCAAGGAACAGTTCTATCAAATGATATATAGGTCCACCTATGGCATAATTTCAGCTCATAATAGGTCTTCCTTTAAGAATCTAAATTCCAAATCTGCTGCCAAAACTGCTCCATCTAACAAATAATCACCCACATAAATTTTCTTGTTCATACAAATCAAATAAATGAATCTACAACCTTGGATTTCACCAAAGTACTATTTTGAAAGAGGGCAAGCACATGACAATGGAATACGAAATTTGGGCTATAAAGAGTATAAAGAGGAACTAGTAGGCACTTTACTGATGCATAAATAATAAAAAAAATCCCTTACCATTTTTAAGAAACCTACTAAATTGCAGATTCTTATACTTGGAGGTAAGAGATCAACTTGTCTCATTAGTCTCCACAACAGTATTACTGAAATGAGGTAGCTAAATGACCACAAATTATGTGAGAAACACCATTTAAGAGAAGATGCCTGAGAATACTAAGACATCAATAGAATCTGTAACTAAGTGAAACATATTGACATCACTAAAATAGAAAACACTAAACTACTTTTAAAAACAGCTAGATATAACTTACTAATAAATAACATGGGCAATGGCTACACCACTAACGCCCAAAACGGAAAATGAACATAAGTATTGGGTCCAAAATAATATTTGCCACATCTCCTGCCACTGAATTAAATCAGATGAAATTATGTTAGAGATAGATGTGGTGTATAAAAAAAAAACCCAAGTTATTAAGGTGAAAGAATAAAGTGACAACATATAAATATATAGATATTGACAAACAACAACAACAAACAGCCTTATCCCAACTATTTGGGGTTGGCTACACTAATCCTGTTCTGCCATTCCACTCTGTTTAGGGCCTTATCTGCTGTTAAATTACAAGTTGCCATGTCCCTTTTTACTACCTCCAGTCAGGTCAATTTTGGCCTTCCTCTAGTGCTTCTAGCACCTTCAACTTGTATTGTCTTAATCCGCCTCACTGGTACAGTCATTGCTCTTCGTTGCACATGCCCAAACCATTTCAATCGACTTTCCCTCATTTTATCACCTATTGGTACTACCCCTAAACTCCCATGAATGAACTCATTCCTAATTTTATCCTTTCTA
>JAOXJP010234658.1:0-10127 GCA_025762735.1 Platanus orientalis
TCCTTGTCTTTCTCGTGACCGCTTCAATTGTTCCCACCAAGCAGATGCTCGTCCTTTCAATTTGATAGCAACAAGTTTCACCTTCAAACGATCTGGAATCTCCTTGTAATCAAAAATCCGCTCCACTTCATGTAGCCAATCAATGAATCCCTCGGCCAGTAAAGTGCCAGAAAAGTCTGGAAGTTCAAATCTAAAGTTGAAGTCTCCATACCGATCATCCCGACCACATTGTTCCCGACGCAGAACAGTATTGTGATACGAGTTCACAAAACTGGATTCTAAATCGCGATCATCCATCTTGCGATCACCCATGTTTTGTGCTGCTAGACGTTGGGTCAACTCAGCAACCTATCTCTACAGATCTTCAATCATCATGTCTTGTATACTACGTTCGTGGTTGGGGACTTCCTCATTCGGAATCTGTCCACGCCGACCACGAGCCATGAAAAACTTATAAAAAATTAATCCTAAGAAGACGCTAAGCCCCGATACCAACTGATGTTAATTCCAAAGTGTTTTCCCTCAAACTACAATGCCATATAAATACTATTTCGTGCTCAAAACAAAATTAGGGTAGCAAATCCCAAAAAATTAGAAAAAAATGCATAAAACAGATTTTTACTATAAATAGAAAAAATGCCCTTTTCGAGGCCTAAACGATGAAATTTGGCTTATAAACAAAAAGTCCATGGCTGAATAGTTATGGATCTTGAAGATCTCGTTGTTTCCCTTCAGACTGCTAAATTTCGTGCAATTCTGCAACTTTCCATAAATAGCAAAAATTGTGCCAAGTATGCCAAATTCTAACGATTCTGTCTTTCTTGCGAAGATCTTCTCTGTCAAGATATTCCAGCGCCATTAATTCAGAATTTGACAAATTACCGTCCCCGTCTACATCATCTAGGCTTTTGGGGCTAATGCCCTTCAGACTACTTCATACTTGATGAATCGTATGCCTTCTTGCATTATAGGATTTAAACGTCCCCTTGAGCTCCTCTCGTGTTTCACCTTTGGTTCTTCTCTTCCCCTTAAGGTGTTTTGTTGCATTTGCTATATTCATGTCTCTAAGTTTGACTGCTTCAAGCTAAACCCCAAAACTCTTAAGTGTATGTTCTTTTAGTATGCCCCGAATAAAAAATACTACAAATGTTATCACCCCTTTACTCGGAGAGTATTATTTCTATGGATGTTACCTTTCATGAGATTAACTATCTCTTTTCCCTAGCCAGCCTCATCTTCAATGGGAGCATGGACATGAAGGAGAAGATGGGTCGGCTATTCCTCTTCTTGTTCCTCCATATTTCTTTAATGTTGATGGGCACAATACCCAAGGGAAATAGAATAAGTTGTCACCCACAAAAAAAGACTTAAGACAACAACCTGAAAGAAGGCTTGGGTGAAAGATTTCACTCATGTGTTTATTCAACATAAGAAAAGGGTTGTCCCTATCATTGATTCTCATGTGTCTCCCCAACAGGCCACCTCATCTCCAGGTATTGCTCCCATTATCCCTCATGATGATTCCGACCTTCATATTGTTGTTAGGAAGGGTGTTCGCTCTTGAACTCAGCACTTTATTGCTAACCATTTTACCATGATTACTTGTCTCCTGAGTTTAGGGCATTTTTTATGCAACACGGAGATGATACCAAAGTTGATGTAGAATGATTCCAAGAGGCTCAAATAATTATGAGATTCAAAGTGCGAAAACAAGATTTTTCAATAATTGAATTTTAAAGCAATCAAGTAGCTACAAAATACGGAAAATCAATAAATGAGATGGTAGAATATAAGTTAGAATGAAATGGAACAAAAAATAAGGAAAAAGACCCAAAAGGGGTATTTCTATAATTTTGGGCAGACTGTCCAAAACTTACCAAAAATACCCATTTAACGCGTCAAAAAATTCCAAAAATTTTAGGGTAGTTTCTGACATGTTCAAGGGTTCTACAGTTAAAATTTCATGAAATTCCGATAAGATTAGATGAGTCAAATCAAAGAATTTCAGAAAATTTGAAACTTTGTTAATGGAGGTTCAAGAAGAAGAAGATGCAGATGAAGAAGATAAATAATAAGATTACCTTAAGGAAATCACCAACCTAAGCCTTGTTTAGACAAACAAAAAGAAAGAGACAAATACTTTATGAGGAAATCATCAACCAAGGTCTCCAATCTTGGCATCATAGCTTGGAGAAGAGATAACTATTCCCACTTTTATAGAAAGAAAAACTTAAAGACTTTTTTTTTTCAATCAACTTTATTGTTAAATTATTGGGAAGGATGCCTTTAAATAAGCTTACAACATTAAACAATTAGAAACTTGCTAAAATTGGAATCTTCCTAAAAATCCTAAATTTGCTAGCCAAGTTTTCTAAAACATAAAACTTTCTAAAAACTCACTTTCCTAAAATTAAAAATTTAAAACAACTAAAACTTAAGACTTTAAAAAACACTATTCCCGTTTTTACTAATACCCCCTTAATAATTTGGTTATAACTTTCTCAAATCACATTGGATTTGTGCAATCTTGGTCACATTAAAAATGTAACTAAATAACATATCTAATAACACCAAAATCAAGCCAAAATTACAAGTTTTGCCCTTTGAAAAGTGGGCTAAACATAAAAAACGAGATTACTCTAAAAGCAACCAAAATATTGACACTATTTGCTTTATTACATGGACACATAAAATAAATGTTACCCCCTATAAGACCCTTACTAAACCCACATAACATTGTATCTTCCATAAATCGTTCCACGGCCACGTGTGGGCTCCCCCTTGCTCCCATGTCCTTATCAATTTTACACCTTTGTCCTTTGTTTCTATTCCATGTAGTGTATCTCAAGCTCTTTCACAACCCTCATTGGAGAAGAGCAATGCGGAGGAAACACATGTCACCTTATAGAAGAACAAAATATGGGATATTGTAGACCTTCCACGTGAGAATGAGTCTGTAGGTTGCAGATGGGTGTTCTTTGCGAAATTACACCTAACGACACGATGGATCAATACAAGGCCAGATTGGTGGCTATGAGTTATGCACAAACATATGGAGTCGATTATTAGGAGACCTTTACCCCCGTAACAAAGATGAACTCCATTCGCACTTTGATTTCAGTTACTGCCAATTAAGGATGCCATTGTTATAACTTGATGTTAAGAATGCCTTCCTACATGGAGACTTGGGAGATGAAGTTTACATGAGTTTTGCCTCTTGGTTTTCAGATCCTTGTTGGCAAATGAAAGGTGTGTCATCTCAAGAAAGTTCTCTATGGCCTTAAACGATACCTAGAGCATGGTTTTTATAGTGTCATGGTTAAGAATGGCTACAAACAATGTCAAGCGGACCATACTCTCTTTGTAAAGCATCAAAAAGGGAAGATGACAACTCTTATTGTATATATGGATAATATAATTGTTACAACTAATGATCGGTGTAAGATCAACAACCTGAAAAGATTTCTAAGGAATTTGAGATCAAGGATTTAGGGTTTCTCAAATACTTTCTTGGGATAGAGGTTGTTAGATCAAAGGATTGAATCTTCTTGTCCCAGTGCAAGTACGTGCTCGATCTCCTCCAAGACTCTGGGATTTTAGGGTGTAGACCTTGTGAGACTCCTAATGAGTCTTACCACTGCTTACAGGAAGACAAGTACCACTAGCTTATTGATATTGGTCAATATCAAAGATTAGTAGGCAAGCTTATTTACTTGACCTTGAAGCGACCGAACATCTCTTATGTTGTTGGGGTTGTCAATCAGTTCATGCATGCTCCCACAACGCAGCATTTTAGGGTAGCATACGGTATTCTACATCATTTGAAGAAAAGTCCAGGTTAAAGACAAATTTAGCCCTAGATTTCTTTCAATTTCTGAGAAATGCCCCTCCTCTGGGTTCTTCAAACTCAATGCCCCCACTGCTCCTACAGGTTAGTCTAGCACCCTTAAACCCACAATGTCCTTTGTAATTGACCCGCTAGTCGCCTGTGAAGCTCCTCTCCCAACCCCACAACTATTAGAGACGGGACTCACCCCATGTACAACCCCCTTAGATTTCAAATTTGAAAAAGCTTCGTACCCCTACTCCTGCTCCCACAAAGCACGATCACCTTCTCCCATTGGCCACTTACCTCTGTCAACAGGTTCCAGAATATCCCTCACCTAGGAACTGGCCGAAGTGTGCAATTGTTCTTCCGACACCAGGAACACCGAAAATTCCTCACCATGGTCAAAGATGGTGATCGAACGTGGTATCTTCTCCAGACCGCCTTGCCGTACCAGTATTCGAGCCCCCGGGAATTCATTTTTCTCCTCCGCCATCCTATCCCACCTGACGAGGCCCCCACACAGCCCATCAATTGTTGTCATAATCCTCTGGTCCAGAGGTGATAAGGAAGGCCAGCAATCCTTACCCAACATTCAACATGATGAAACCTGGCATCAATCTGGCCAAAGCCAAAGTGCCAAACACTGGTGACCACTTCTCAAATAACCACCCCAACCTCCCAAGGCCCTCAATCCCTCCACGAGCTAACTTCTCAGCATCCTCTCACGTTTCCAAGAAAACAATCGCACAGTTTGAGTCAACCTGCCGAAGGGCTAGAGCACCATCACATTGCAGAAATTCCACAATAAGCCGATAGTAGTACTCCCAACTTCTGCATCTCTCCAGGCTCGTGTCCCGTCAAACCACCACCTCAGTGCTCCATAATCCATCTTCCAGATTTCCACCAGGGTAGAAGGTTTGAATCCCAAGATTCTTCCCAGTGAGGACAATTTTCGCCCCTATTTTTGTCGCAACTTGCCTTTCCCGAAAGGAACGATTTCCAACAGGACATCAAACATCCCCCTTAGAACCCTAGATACCATCTTCCCTCCTCACGAGGGGGTTATATGCCTCCAGATTTGCCCCTTCTGCCCTCAATATCCCATCCCTCACCCCTTCTCCAAATCCCCAAGCAGATCGGACAAGGCAATGACGACGTTCTCCCAACTGTATCATTTCCTTCCCTCCGGAAACACAATAGAGCTCGCCTTCCCCTCTTCCATGATCGTGGAAACAAGGAGGAAACGACCCCGGTTGTTCTCCTTGCGTTAGGCAACAACAATCCCCCTACCCTCCCTTCTAGTTCTTGCATAATCCAAGTTTCGGCTTCACCGACCTACTTCCATGACTCTCTCCAGAATCCATCTAGCATTAGACATCTAGACCGAGATCTAGTGCTAGAAACCTCTTCCCCGTCTGATCATTCTAACGTATCGACCATCTTTCGTCCATTCTTCTTCAAAGTCAAGCGTCTTAGCCTCAACCACTGTCGTTCTCCTCTTCTTCTGAATCACTGTCATGGACACCATGGTACAGAAGAATTAGTCTCCTTAAATATATTGATATTCCTTCTTTTGAAAGAAGATAAGGTGACCAATTTGATATAAGCTTTCATCCAACCTCTCCTAATATTGAAATATAGATGTCAGTATATTATTGTATATATATCATACAAATACTATATATGGTATACCATCAAGAAAATATAAATAATATTTTAGTGGTGTGGAGCAGACAACACACATGATTTCAAATTCCGTCTTTCTTTCTTCGTTCTATTCATCTTCTTCTTCATCTTCCCCTTATTTCTCTAATCTAAACATCATCAAATCACTCACATAAAATTCAAGTAAAATGAGATGCAAAAGAGATCCAATGAAAATAAAATAGCAAATCAAACTATAAACTAGATTCCTACTCACATCAAGTGCACTTTAAGTATAAAGAAAAAAAACTAATAATGAAACTAATCAACCTTGCAAGCAAAGAGCATATAAGAATTTGAGAAGTTTAGTGACTCTACATGCTCAATTATCAATCACCATTCATACTATAAATAAATAAACATTCAATGAATATCCACCTACTTAAAGGAATGAAGATAATCTATAACTTAGGGATGGTTAGGGTGCTGCCAGCAAATATCTTAGCTAGATATGGAGTTGGAAACATGGGTTTAAGATCATATTTGCAAAGGGGTAAGCAAGGGTCAAAACTAACAAATGTATGGGTTATGGTGATGTAGTCAAACCTGGACAGCAACTTGTAGAAGATGTGTAGAGGCATGGAATGTACTCTCCATCAGTCAACCATCAAAATCAATACCAAAGAACCCTTCCTCAACCCATTCTCTGATCAGCCATCGATATGGAGCTTCCAAACATGCAACAACCTTCTTTGGAGACTTTCTTCAAACACTATGTACACCAAATAATCCCATAGCAGAAACATATATGTATATACTTGATGATTTGTATCAAATCTCAGTCAAAAAACCTCCCACAAGTGATGTATGATCGAAGTGGGAATTCCTTGTGCAGCTGGCAAATAAAGGGATCGTTTCTTTCATTTTTTTTTAAAGAAAAATTAGAAACCCAGTCTGGCCATATGCTTATAAAACAATGGGCTTTGATTTCTTTTGATCAAAAACACTTAGGTAAGTGTTCCCTATGTAGCCGCAGGGTCTACAATGAATAGGAGAGATGAAATTTTCTTAAAACCCACAAGTATAGTGCTGGAAAATTCTGGCAGCAACTAATAGGGTTTCTTTATAAGAAATCAAAGAACTTTCTGGTATATAGGACTGGCCGAATGGTATGGGGGATGATGGGGATTATTGTATGTTGAAAGAAAGTGATGGGATGATGGGGGTAGGTGACCGGATGGTGTAGGGAGTGAATGGTTTGAAAATTAAAGGTTATTAATGGGTATGGATGAAGATGGAAGTGGGTTTTAGCAAAGAGGGTTGGAGAAAACCAAAATAATAATAATGGAGAAGATGATAGAGATAATGAAGGACAGTTACCTTGAGAAAAATCACCAATTCTCAACCTAGGCTCCAAGTTTAGGTATGCAAGGAGAGAGAGCTTCAGCCATAAGGGAGAAAAGAAAGCAATTTGCTTTCAAAAATTTTAATCAAAAATAGGTGTCGACCATAGGTCCCTTCCCCTCCTTTTATAAATTAGAATTAGGGTTAAAACCCTTGATTTACAAAATAAGAAAGCAAAAATAAATAACTAAAATCGTCCCCCTCTCTATGTGGTCAACCAAGCCTCTTTTAGAGGCTTTTGTGACACTTCCAAATATATCCCATATAAAAACAAAAAACAAAATACCCAACATGTCCCTAATCTACTTAGACATAAAAAAAATGCCTATAAATTGAAATAAAATGCCATAAAAACCATAAAACTGAAATAAAAGCAACAAATAATTGTCTAGCAACATGTCCTCCTAGAAAGCACACGCATGTGGCCCCACAAATAAGGAAAGTGGGCTCTACATGCCTCCAAAATAGCGAGCACCCCAAAACTCATCCAAATTAGTCCCAGATCGAAACAATGCTCTCCAAATACATCCTAGTCTATGTACTAGCTCACAGGAACCCTCTTCTTACGTTGATACACTCTGAGGGTGCCATGTGGCAAGATGTCTTCATCAATAAACCTAGGGCCCCTATAAACCTCAAGAAGATCAGGTCCAATGCTTATGTAAGACCTGCCATATGACATGAGCATTAACAATATATTTAAAGTGGCTGATCTCACCTTATATCATGGTCAAAAAAATGCACCTCATGGAGGTGACCCAGTTGTTCGCTTGCCTACAACATCCCATCTCAAGGAAGATATTAAGGATGTACTTGATGAACAAGTTGCTTCTACATGATCAGGTGGATATCAAAAGTTTCTTATAAAATGGAAGAATCATCACGAGTCTAACTGTACATGGATTACTATTGATGAATTCCAACAATTCAACTCTGATTTGTACGAGCGCTACATTTATACAACCTTGATGGAGTCAAGATTTTCCAAGCCAGGGAGAGTTGATGGGAATCATACGCAACAACTAAAGACATACCAAAGGAGGCTTGTGGCAGTACTATGACAATATGGGTCCCACATGGGAATTGGAATTATGATGAGCATGATGGAGCAATTCTATAGGTTCCTTAGATACCCCATGTTGCAAAAGCTAAGGGGTCAATAAGGGGTGTAACAAGATTTAAGAGTAAATGGGGGTTATTGTCACTCGGTGACATTGTTGTAAATATCAAGGAATCTGAAGGGCAATCCATAAGGTATAGATTACAGCTGGCCACAGCAGGATATCTAAGTTACTATTTGATTTTATTTACTTTATGTTTTTAGTAAGTAATAGTAGAGAATATTAGAACAATTTCTAATTAGTTTTAGTGCTGTTTTTTTTTTTTAAACTAGTTACTTTTATGATAAGCAACTATTTTAAGCACTTTTTAGAAGATTCTTTGATAGGATAGTTACTAAGGCTGCATTTGACATTGCTTATTTCATAATAAGTGCTTTTAAAAAAGCTATTATTTAAAAGCACTTATGGAACACATGTATCGTTTGGTAAATACAAATAATTAAGCGCTTATCAACAATTTAAGCACTTGTTACAGAAAGAAGTTTGTTTGGTAAAAAAGTATTTATCTTAATTAAAAAAAATGGCTCAATGACTCATATACCCTTGAAGCCATGTTTAAACAAGTCTAATTTTGTAAGAATCCTCTACACTTCAATATAAGCCCCATACATTTCAATAATCTATGTATTTATATATGTAGTTATGCATGCACACATGTATGATTGGGTTAGATGGTGAATGTATTTATGTACTTTATATATGATATGAGATGGATCTTAAACCCAAAACCACATTTCCTTACCAATACTATAGGTAAAACAAGGTTAACAACATTTAACAAATGCCCAACCACATAAACTAAACACCCACATTACAATAAAAATCCCCTTCTTCTATATTACTATACCCAACCCTTTCCCCTAAACCAAAACAATATTTAAAAAATAATAATAGTTCCCTACATGCTCGTCTTTGAGGAGTGAGGACTGCAACATATATATCTTCGATAAACTCTCACCCCCACCTAATGGCACATAAATTAGAAAATAAAGGTAATGTCATGCATATATACATACAAGAAAACCAACTTACTAGTCCCAAAAATTGGGGGTGGCAATTGGTATAGGTGGGTCAGGCCCGTGTCATGTCTAGGTAAGGGTATACGATTATATGTGTCAACCTGAACATATCCCATCTATTAATCGCATCAAAGTGGGTCAACCTGCTTTGACCCAAAACGCGTTTACAGTCAACGCTAACGCTAATTTCATGTTGGGTTTGTATCAGGTTCACGGGTTATGCGGTAATTCACATTGGCGGGTCAAATTCATGTCGTGTCCAGTTAAGGATATATATGTCAACCTGAACCCATCCCATCTATTAATCGTGCCAAAGTGGGTCGACCTGCTTTGACTCAAAACACGTTTATAGTCAACCCTAACCCACTAATTTCATGTTAGATTCGTGTCAGGTTTGCGGGTCGTTTCAAACATTGCCAGCCCCACTGGAAATGCACCCAACTTCTTAAGGCAAAACCTTTGAAAACTGTAGCAGCTTCTAATGATGATGGAGACGATGAGAGGAAGATGATTCGAGGTTCCTGATGAGGACATTAGAGCAAGGTGAGGCCCATGCACAGCCTTGTTGGGGTCCACGCATGAGACACAAAAAGGCACATGGAGGAACACATGAAGAAACATGATGAGGCTTTTAAAGTTATTTTACTGTTTTACTTAATAGTTTATGAGGTATTAGAGTCTAGGACATGAGGGTCATTTTAATTTTTGTTTTTGGGTATTTGTGTGATAAGACATTATTGTCAATGGTATTTTAGTAATATTAGAGAGTCAACAAGTCAAAGTGGAGCCCTCTAAGAGTGTTAGACAAAATTCTCTAGAAGGGCCTGATTTTGGCACTTTTTGTTTTTAGAAAGTTGAGTTTTTAGTAGTTTTGACTTTAGGAAAGTCTTAGGTAGTAAGTAAGCTAGTAGTTTAGGAATTTCTAAGTTGGTTTCTTGTATTTTCATGAGTTCGTGAGCGTATATATGGGCTGCACGTTTTTGTATTTGGCATGATTGAATGAATAAAAATTTTAGTTATTTTCTTGTTCTCTATGAGTGAAACTACTTCTCTTCTTCAAGCTTGAAGAGTATTCAAGTCCTTAGTACCTAAGGTTTGGCTTGGTTGGTG
>JAOXJP010234659.1:0-10127 GCA_025762735.1 Platanus orientalis
TGCGTACATCTTGCCCTCCCCAGACCCCACGTTAGCGGGAGCCTTGTGCACTGGGCCGCCCTTTTATTTTGGGGAAAAATGTAAGAAGCCTCAAAATAGGGTTTTATGTTGGAGGAAACTTATCACACTGACTTGCTAAGATGAGGGATGTATGTGGCTGACTGTTGGATAGAATTTAGAAGTCGTGTGGCTTATAAAACAGCCCACACGAGACTGAATTTTGATCTATGAGGAATATTAAATAAAATTCTGAAAATTTTTCCCCTTACATGAGTGGGTTCTCTTCAAATTCTTTGTGCTTAGAGCTTGATTTGGTTGGTGATTTCCAAGTTGTGAGTTGGTGATTTCTCATAAGTACATCCCTCCCTTTTCATCTTATTATCTTCTCCCTCATCTTCTTCTTCTCCTCTTTAGTTTACTGGTTTTATCTTCCATTAAACTGCCCCACATCTAGAAAATTAATTCCACTATCTATTCGTACTCCATCTTCATTAATCAACACCATTAACCTATTCCCTAGCAATCGGACACCTTCCTAACCATCCTTCTTGTTACTTGTTGATATAAGACTTAATACTCATCATACTTGCAGCTAGACCTATATTTAATGGGTTTTGCTGTTTTCTTCAACAAATAATAATCCCATGCTTCCTAATACCTGCAGCCATTCATTAAACCCTTTCCTATTGGTGTTCTCATATACTAAAACTCAAAATTTTATACTGCTTTACCTGCGGCCACCTATACAAGGCAATACCTATTGATTCTAATATCAAACTCCAAGACTTATAAACCTCTAGACCTGCGGCTGTGATTAAAATTCTTATTGTAATGGGTTTTAGTCATAAATCCACATCTATTTGTTGTTACATCATACAGCTGCTTTGGCATTAGTTCTTTGATTACAATCTTGAAGAAATCTGTCAGCTCTAATTGTATATATGTTGCTGCGTGAATGCCTCTGTATCCAAGGTGTTTGATAAGTTGTCCAAGTGATGCTGAAGTGGAATTCTTGTGACTACTTGTTGTGGACTGACTGGACCTCATTGATTTAGTGGCTGGTTACTCATTGCTTGCTGCCATACAAGTTTTCAGCCTTGTACTACATCATATGTGCACCCAAAAAAACTCTTCCACGCGATCCCAAGAAATTGCCATTTCATTGGGCTATGAAATCCATGAGTTGGGCCAGCATTACCCAAGATGCCATCATTTTGAGATTAAGTAGTTCCATATAGCTCCTGAGAAGTTGCAATGGAACAAAATGACTTCTGGAGTATTCATTCTGCATGCATCAAACACAGATGCAGGGTATGGCCTTATGGGTCTTCTTCTATAGTGTTAATCCCATTAAGAGCAACAACCCATCATAAAGCTTTGACGTGAGGAGGCGTTAAGGGTTTCCCATATCTTTGTATGAGGGAAAGGGGAAGCAGTAAGGAAATGTCCAGTTTCCAACTAAAAAGATCTTCAGTAAACTCTAAATTCCAAGAGATGCTGGTTTGTGAATTTGAAAGAACGTCGGACACCAAGGCTTTCTTTTGAGATGATAGATGATATAGTCTTGGAAAAGATTTTGATGGGGGTTGGTTCTTCTCTCTAAATAAATTATCCTTACAAAAAAAAATTGATAAGGGTTGATCACCCCACCAGAGATCTTTTTGAAACCTAATTCTATGCCCAGTGCTTTCACTAGATTGGTGAACAAAAAGCAAAGAAGAGAAACAAAAGAACAAAACAGCAAGCCCGATAAAACACAAGCACAATCTATCTCAGACGAACATTGTTGTCCCTTTCCCATTTCGAATACCATCTCTCTGCCTAATAATCCTTTCTGATCAAGCACCAATCATGAAGAGTATTGTAGTCACTGCCATGAAGACCCACTTGATTAGTGACCTTGATCTCAAATATTCTCTTGTTTCTTGTCTTCTAAATGCTCTAAGAAAGGGCTCCTGGAATGTATTCCGAAACAGCTCTAGGAACCCACTTTAAACTTACTAAATGCGATTTGGAGATTAGATTCTAAATCAATCGGGAATATCCATGACATGTCCCCATGAGTGAGAAAGAAATTATATGCTTTTTACTTGACCAAACAATGAATAAACAATTGGTCCACAATTTCTTCTTTGAATAACACATCACACACATGTTGCTGTTTTTTATCCTCTTCGCTTTAAATGTTTCAAAGACCAAAGTTAGGATATTTATCCAGGAAAGAGTTCCAATGAAAAAAAAACCAGCTTAGAAGGGATGCCCTGAATCCAAATAGCTTTTTAGGGGGAAGGAGAACTATTAGTGCTCTCCAATGCTGCACAAAAAGATTCAACAAAAAGCTTTCCTTTTTTCTCTTTTGTCCACACTCTATTGTCTCTTATCCCTTAGATTGGTCTAACCTTTCCCAACTGACCAAAGCAAACAGGCTAAATCCTCTACCTTCCAGTCATTTATATTTCTGTGAAACTTAAAAACTTCACACTCAATCTTCTCTGTTGAAGTCAAAATCCAAGGCTACAGTGTCATGCTGATTCATTGATATTAAAAACTGATTTCTAAAGGTCTCTTTGCGTGGTGCATTACCAATCCATTTATCTTCTCAAAATTTTATCTCCTCTCCCTTTCCAAGCTTAAATTTGATACGTTTCCGGAATTCCTCGTTCCATTTCACTAGTGATTTCTGTATCGCAACTCCATGGTCAGTCGTAAAGGACCATGTTATTTTTAATGACTCAAGGGAGGCAATTCAGTATTATTATTTTTTTTTTGGAGAATTGTAAAACAAAATTTTATTAAGGAGGTGAGACCTATAAATAAACGCCCACTGTAATTTACTTGGCTCAAAGGAAAGAGCTATATACCACCTGTAGGAATACATGTATATATGAGAGGAACATGGCATTATTGTAATATTTTTTACTTGTGTTTTTAGACTTTGGTATGGTATATCTATACTATACTATACCGTATACTGTATGTAGTTATACTCTTCTTCTTTCTAAAACCCTAATCTTGCACTTCTTTCCTATATCCAACCAACCACCTCAACTTGGTATTAGAGCCAAGGAATCATACAAGAGCTAAGGAAAAGTTTCTAGGAATCTACTGACATCATTAGCTTGTAGAAGGCCATCATCATCCATATGGATACCTAGTCATTGATGAAGAAACCTCAGTTTTGGTATATCTTGATTTTTAGGATTTTATCATGGTGGTACTGAACAGTTTTGAGATTTGCTATTTGTAGGAGCTTTTCTAGCATATTCGATTGATTTTTCCAGATCTGAGTATTTCGTGTGTTGTGATTTAAAAAAAAAAAATTGTTTTGCTATTGGCTGTTTGATCTTGGTCTCAACGAATGTCAGCATCTTTTTAAAGTAGTTTGAAGAATTTGTAACCGGATTGAGTGTTTGGCACTCAGTTCTCTACTACAATTTTACCACCTCCCCTAGACTTTGGTGTTTTCAGTTTCATTTTTTGCTATCTGAGCTCGAATGTGCAAGTTTATACCTCTTTGGCACATGTTATTCATTGTTTGGATTGTTGGAATGCTCCTTCCTGTAAATGTTGGTTACAAGAGGGCTGTTTGACCTTTATTTTGTGTACGATTGGGCTGTGTAATCTCTTGAATCTCACATGAAGATAGTGTGGCTGTGTATTTGATTAAATTAGCATTGGTATTGGATTGTCTTGTATTCAAGCTGTCTTTCAGTGGAATGATGGTGGAATTATAATGGTAGGCTGTGTTTTGCACAGAGTGTGTTGTAGATTTCATACGGTATTGGCTGTGCAGCTGATGGTCACCCCTTGACATTGCTTATTGTTGTAGTTCAAGGCCTGTTTGGTTTGTTTGAAACTTAGTGGTTGGTAGATGGGGCTATGTAGCTGTGTGCGACATAGTGTTTGTTCTGTACAGTGTGGGTGGTTGATTTGGTGAATAGCTTGTGTGAAGTGTGGGCAGCAGTGCTCCAACTGGTGGTTAGACAAATCACTATAGTTCTCCAATCTCCATGTTGAAGCTTGACTGTGCCAACTTCCTGCCATAGTCACAAGCAGCTAAGCTAACGATTATGGTCAAGGGTAACTGGGAATACATTATTGGGGAGGCTAAAGCCCCTGAGTCAGATGATCCTTTCTTTTCTAAATGAAGAGCTGAAAATGCTTTAATCATGTCATGGCTAAAGCATGTCATGGTTAATCATGTCATGGTATCTCTCAAAAAAAATGTCATGGTTGATCCTGTGAAGTATATTTGGGATTCAGTGACCCAGACCTACTTCAAAGTAGGTTAGATAGGTTATTTTTATGAGTTGCATCAGTGCACGTGACAAATGCCACAGGGAGAGCAGACCATAACTGCCTACTATTCGTCCTTCACCATATGTAGGAGAAGATAGATCTTTATTGGTTTTTTTTGCTATGAATCCGACATATGCAGCATCTCATGGATGCTTGTGGAAGAGGATATAGAGTGATTGAGTTTCTTGCAGGGTTGAACCCAGAGTATAAGTAGGTTTGAGTATGTCTTTTGAGTCAGGATCGTATCTCTAGTATGTCTAAGCTTTACTCCCATCTTCATAGGGGGGAGAGACGCTGTAGTGTTATGCTGCAGACTCCTTCCATTAAGTGTTTTGCATTAGTGTCTTCCTCACAGAGAGGTGGCAGAATTGTTTTTGAGACTCAAAGTAGGGTTGCAAGGAGATCTAGTACTAATACCTGATGAGAAGGATGGGCTCAAATTTGCGCATTGTGGTCACTTTCGACATTAAGGAGACCTGTTGGGATCTCCATGGACGTCCCCAGGAATAGTTTAACCGTTCCTTCTCTTGTGGCACCCATGGAGGAGGTAGATTAGGTGATATATCTGTGCGCATGCATGCTCCCATTTGATCTCATTTAGAGGCTATGTACAGAATCATCAAGTACCTAGAGGGATGCCCAGGGAAAGGTCTGTTATGTGCGAGTAGAGGTCATCTCCATGTGGAGGCCTACACATGCTAAATGGGCTGGTTTCATTGTGTATCGATTATCTACTTCTGGTTTATTTCTTTTTGGTCAATAATGATTAATTTTATATATAAAGGAGGAAAACAAAAAACAGACAGGGAAAGAGAAGATGAGAAGAAAGAACAAGGAAACAAGAAAGAGAAGAAGAAAAACGAGAAAAGAAAAAAAAAAACTGGGACATGCCCCAAAAAAACCACTACATAGTGGGCCTAGGAAGAAGAGGACCTATATACATAGAATCTTTATGGACTCCCCTTTTGGCTAACCCATCCGCTATGGAATTGGGGCCTCTCTTGGAATATGTTCATGGAAGGCAATCTAGTCACATAGAAGATGAAAGTTAGTTTTGGCCAAGTCAAATGCAAAGGAAGAATTCTGGTATATGCCACATGTGGTTTGTTACCTGCTACGGATATGGATGCTCCTAACTGAACTTGGGTTCCCAGTTCTAGGACTGATGAGGCTGTATTTTAATAATAAGGCAGTAATCAATATCACACACAACCCGGAGAGCATGATCAAATCTAACACATAGAGGTAGACCATCACTTCATCAAAGATCATTTGAAGTCTGCAACCATTTGTATGCCTTGTGAAGATTGAGGATTAGCTTATTGACGTGTTCAGTAAAGGGCTACACAATATCCAATTCTTTTTTTGATAGTAATAATTGTAGGTTTCTTCTTTTAATATTTCTTGGTCTTTTCCCTCCCATTTTTGTGATTTGATTTCGGGGTGGTGGGACCATGATTTAGAGGGTTTGCCTGCACTCATTTGGTCTTTCCTACCTACTTGGGGGCCATCTGTTGGGGTCTTTGGAAGGAAAGGAACTCTAGAATCTTTAAGGGCAAAATGAGGAGTCTGGATGAGATTACTCTTTATATTTATAGATCACTGTTTGATTGGATCTCTATTAGGGCTGAGTTTGTTGAGAGGGAATGGCATTCTATTTGGTGTGAGGAGTTGTAGTGTCTTTGTTGCTTCTGGTGGTCTCTTTTTGTCTTTTTTCGCTTTCCTTTTTTGCTTGTCATCATCTTGATGAGGGTCTGTTCTTCTTCTTCTTTTATTATTTTGTTTCTGTTGTATTTGCTCTTTGCCTTTTCTTTTTCTTTTTTCAATAAAGTTCGCCCGTTTATCGTTCCCAAAAAAAAAAAAAAAGAAGACGGGTTTTGAACCCAGGTCTGTGGTACAACACCCACAGACTTTACCAACTTATCAATATCCAATTCTATTCTATTGTTGGCAAACTGTAAGCCGGGGAATGTGGGATCTCTATTCTCTATAGCTTGAGATAAGGAGTGTAGGTGGAGTATGGCATTATTGTAATATTTTTACATGTATGGTTAGACTTTGGTATGGTCTAAGTAAGCTATCCTATACTGTATACTGTATGCACTTATACATATTCTAATTAAAGGAATAGGAGAGTACACTACTCATCTTGTACGTTTGATCCCCAAACTCTCCTCTCTCTCTCTCTCTCTCTCTCTTTCTTCATAAAACTTTAATTCAGCACTTCATTTCTACATTCAACCACTTCAACACCACTGGGCAGCAAAATCAGGAAACAAAAAAATACTCCCCTGAGATTATAGACTTCCAAGAGGCTCTAGCCTTTACATCCTGCCTCTGTAACATCTTTACAATCAGATGCCTGTAAAACAGTCAAATATTTTGCTTAAAAGCCATTCTAAATGAAGGTTCTCCACAGTTCTTGAAGGTTCTTTTGTTGCACTGATTCCAGGGAGACTAAAAGAGTACAGCTGGAAAGAAATTTTATATGCTCAATTCTTGGTACTGAACTCCAATACTCTGTCAGGCTGGAGAGTCAGCACCCAATGCATCTTGAAACCTGATAAACTCTTAGCCAAGCATATGGTTGATTTTCTCATCATCTTTCAAGCACATGATGCAGACATTATGCAGAACATGACCTGTAATGATTAGATGATTGATAATTAGGATTCAGTTGAGGGCATCTGTTCACATAAAGAAGCTTATTTTGTTATTTCTCAATTCCAAATTGTTACAACTCTGAGTTTTGATATGTATTAACAGAACTTTACCATGTAGAGGTCCTTATCTGTTTTCCATACGCATTCTTCTCTTGTTTGGATGAGTAGGGGTGGTTCTTTTACTAATAAATCCAACAGCTACACCATCAGGGGAATTAAAAAAAAAAAAAAAAACCTACACCACCAGGGGGATCTTCCAGTTATTAAGGGCCTCTCAAGGGTGGGCTCATAACATGCAAGCTGGCCATTAGGTGGAGTTAGTTGTTGAAGTGGAATCTTTGTCAGAAGCAGCCTGGTATATCAAGAGGAACAAACGGTTAACGGGACTGTACGAGATCTAAGTATCAATCCAGAAAGATATTATTCTTCCATTGCCAACCTCAATTCTGATACCTTTAAGAAACAGCTCCTTGCACTTTTTGATTGCTTTCTCAAACCTAACACCCCTACTGTAAGAGTTAGTGATTGCATTTCTGTCCTTGTGGTTGGTCCATTTGTATTTAGCCTTTGTTACTCTTCAAAGGCTGAGATGTTATTCCCCAAATCTCCAGGGTCATTTACTTGGTAAGTCTTTGTTCATTCTAGAGAGGTCTAAATCTTATACCACTGTCTTAGGCTGATAGGCATTGTTCCAAGTGACAAGATGATAATTGAAGGCATACTCCTTTCCTTTTTTAAAGGGAGTCACACTGAAATTTGCCCATCTTTTTCTCCTTTGAGATTGGAACAGGAAAAAGAGAGGAAATGCATTGGGAGACTGGAAAAGGGTGGCTGTTATAAAAATCAATTCCCCCCTTTGATAGATTTGCATTTTCAGTCAATAGTCTTTTGTTTTGAACCTTTAGGAGTCTGAATCCCACATGGAAGTTGCCTTGTAAGTTACTTCCTAGAGGACAACCAAGGTAAGAAGATGGAAGGGGAGCCCACTTTGCAATTAAGACAAGCTGCTGATTCACTAATGTTATGAACATCATCCACAACTTGGCCACAGAAGGCTTTGTATGGAATGAATGTGGTATCCACAAATGTAGATGGTCAATGAATTGGCCCTTTGTCGATGCCAAAAACCCTTTAATGCCTCCTTTCATAGATTTGTGTGGCAACCTTCTTGGTGCCTTCGTAATAATAAAGATGAAAAGGGAGAGCGTGTCTTCTTGGAGCAGACCCCCTAAGATATGGAAACAGGTGCAAGGGAGCCCATTAGTGAGGATAGAGTAGGATGTTGTGGCCTAGCAAGTTCTCATCCAGGCACTCCAATGCAATCCAAAGCCCATTTTTCTAAGGAGGTATTCCTAAAAGATCCAATTGGCATGGTCATACGTTTGTTTTTTTTTGGAGAGATGAAAAGAATCTTCACTAAAGAGGCAAAGAAAAGGGAAAATACAAAGAAGAAGACAGCCACCAGGGTGGTGACAACAAATAAAGAAAAAAAGGGAGCTATACAACACAGGGGCAAACCATAAAAAGAAGGAAAGCTATATAATTGCATCGGTGGAAGTCCCATCCCACACATTCTTCCACTCAGCATCATCAAAAGACGAGGACAAGGTGCTCCTCTTCCACACCAGGTCATAAACCTTCATTAAGAGATGCTCACCAATGGAGGCCTTATCGTCAAAGATACAGTGGTTTCTTTCCTTCTGCATAACTTAGCAAATAGCCCCAGGGACGAACAGTCGGATCATTTGGATACCCCCACAATCACTAGCCCACCAACCCAAGTTTAAATCACTAAACGAATACAGGAAAACCCAAGCAATACAAAATTGAGAAAGAAAGAACCCCCACACCCTAACCAACGAGCAATGAATGAAAATATGGTCAACTGACTCCTTAAAGCACAAACAACATCTATTAGCCAAGTTCCACCCTCTATTTTTTAGATGGTTGAGGGTAAGAAATTTATCCAAATAGGTAGTCCACCTAAAAAAGTTAATCTTTGATGGGATTCCCTAAGTTAAAATGCCCTTGAACGAACTCAAAGCCGAGGCACCGTGATTAAGGCTCTCATAGTAAAATTGGTGGAGAACCTACCGTTCTTGCTAAGCTCACACACTTTACAATCCCTCTCACCCTGCCTCAACCTAAAACCACCCAGAAGCCCCAACAACCTCAACCAATCCTCCCACTCGTAATCATTAAAATTCCTACACAACCTAGAACACCAAACACCGTCAGCCAAATAATCAAATTTCTTAGCAATAGAACTATGAACATCTGGCGCAAGCAAGTATATCCTAGGAAATAAGACCTTGCAAGGGTATCCACCACACCACTTGCCCTCCCAAAAACGAATATCCTCTCACGACTTAAACCCAAAGCTGATAACATTTTGGAATTGATCTTTACCCTTTACAATAGATTTCCAGATCACACAACCATGAGAACCTCTCACCTCTTTAGGATCCCACACTGAGTTGCAGCCATACTTGGCTACGATAACTTTTTTCCACATACTCTTCCTATCCTCACCAAACCTCCACAACCATTTACCTAGTAAAGCCTGAGTAAGGATCCTAACTTTCCAAATACCAACAACAACTGGCATACTGACTTTTAGTCCACAAGGTGATATTTTCTATGATTCTTCACATTATTTCTCCGGAAATTACTATTCCAAGTCTCAATCCTAAGAGGTGTTTGGTATAGATACTGAGAGAGTGAAAAGAGACGAGTAATAATTTGGAATATTGGCAAGCACACTCTTGATCAGGGTTAACTTCCTCCCTTTGGGCGGAAAGTGGGCTTTCCAGGAGTCCAACCTTTTGGAAACTCTTTCTAGAACCAACTCCGACACTTTATTTATATTTTGTAGTTTTACACATCAACCTCTCAGACTGATATCTTAAATTGATGCATTTGTTTAGCAAAAAAGCTATCAAGCATTGGGGGTGCCTTTAGATAAGTGTCACAAATATGGCATTGAGGCCTCTATCCCTACTTGATACTCCTTTCGAATGGGACTTCTTGGGCACAACCATTGATGTAAGCAATGTGAAGAGACTTCTTTATGTTCCACCCCATAAGAGAGAGTGGATTGTATCCGCTCCTCTCTGCACCCTGTCAGGGGGAGGGCACATCAGCACCGACAAGTGAAATGCACCC
>JAOXJP010234660.1:0-10127 GCA_025762735.1 Platanus orientalis
TAAGATTAGATCTCAGAGATTCATATGGTGATCATGGGAAAACATATTTAGATATGTGATTGATCAATGAACTTTACCCATTTTTATGTTCAAGAATGGTAATCTTTCTTTTATGAAGGGCATGACTTTGTAACAAAATGTGTCCCAAGGGCTTATGAAAGCAGTCTTCTCACGGTTTTCTATGGACATCTTGATCTGATTGTAGCTTGAGAACCCATCTATGAAGGACATCATCTTGTGTCAGGCCATACTGTCAATGAGCACATCAATGTGGGGTAGGGGAAGTCATCTTTGGGACTAGCTTTGTTTAGGTCTCTGTAATATAAGGATGATGTTGGCTAACCATTGAGGATATTGGACAAACAAAAAAAAGTCTGCATCTAATTGTTTTTGGATTTCTTCTTTAAGGGCTAGGGACCATTCTGGTCGTAAACACCTAGGCTTTTGCTTGATGGGATAGATATCCGGGTTAGTGGAAAGCTTATGGGTGACAAGGTTTATGTTCAGACCAGGCATGTCTGCATAGGTCCATGCAAAGATGTCTATGTACTCATGAAGCAAGTTTAGCAGGGTATGTCTCAGATCTGAAGTATTGGGGGTCCCAATTTTCACACTCTAGGCACAGTTTCTGACCCAAGATTGATCTCTTAGAGATTGTCTACCAATGGAAGATTTCGGTTCTTTTGTCGCTCCAAGGCCTCGATCACCTCTTTCAGCATTATTTCCTTGTTATCCCATTCTTCTTGTTCATATTTTGAAAGAAAAGCTTTTAGTATTAATTTACATGAAAAGGGAAATTTATACCCGATGAGCAACTGGACTTGGAATCATGCTCCAAGTTGCCTACATACCCAATGTTTGCACTGATCACAAGTTTAGGAAAGCTTGTTCAGTCGGGATCAACTCACACGTAGGTTTTGTCTCGGGGTGGACCAAATTTACACATTTTTTATGTTTTTTTTTTTTAAAGCAGCAAAGTCTGAAGTTACTTCTCAGGTTGCCTACATACTTGACTTTTAGCATAAGTGCTTTTGAAAACATTGGTCTGGCAAGATTAAACCGCAAATAGTTCTTTGACTACAAGGGTAAACAACAAAAAATATTTTTTCCAAAAGTGATTGGGCTTGACGCTGTGTCTTAGGTTGCCTACGTACCCCTTATAAGTGCACTGGTCAAATGCTTTTGACAATTATAAGTCGATAGGGATCAAGTATTATGTAGTTCTTATACAAAAAGGGGAAAAGAAAAGATTAAAAGCTTTTGAAAACATAAACTAGAATAGAGAAGGGTCGGTTCTTCCTAGCCTCTTTTCTTAATTAATCAATCCATCACCTGGTCTTGGTCTTCTGTTGTAGTTGAGTTGGCTTGTTCGACCTCTACGGCATCCATGGGTACCTACATTTTCAGCATGTTGACCTGGTCAAGATCAAGCTTATCTAAGTCTAGCTCTCCACTTACAATAACTGATTAGAGTGCTTCTCTGACATCACCGGGGAGTGAAAGTAGACTTAGAGGGGCTAGGTAGTCCTCCCTATGCTTTGAGGTGTTGGGGGTTGAACATTCCCCTACCTCAGGGGCAGATAACTTCAAGCTGGACATGTAGGTTTGAGGAATAGCCTCAAGATGGTAGGTAGGATGTTAACTAAGGACTAGAGGTGGAATTGTGACTGGTTCTGTTGGTATATGCTCTATGCTGGGCTTGGATGGTATTGTTTGAGTTAGTATATTAGTTGGTAGGGTGGCACAAGCTTGGGGTAGTTCGAAAGCTAATACAAAATATTGTACGGTCTTACAGTCGGCTTTTTTCTTCCCATTCTTTTTTAACTGATGCTTGATGAGAGGTTTGAAGCCTAAGTCTGCCTTATACGACACTTTGATGGCTTTGATATGGTTTTTTCTTCCTTGAGAATGTTTACCTAAGCCTTTGTTCTTATCAAACTTCATTTTGGCCATCATATTGAACTTAGGCGGAAGTATTTCAGCCTTCCTTTTTAGCTCTGCTGCCTCTTTCTTTGTATGCACAACCTCGAATTGGTACGGGGTGAAAGTGTTTGGAGCTTGCAAGTTCTGAACTCCTAGTATCTTCTGACTTGCCATTGTGATGACATCTGTATCCGTTGGCACTGTAATGACTTCATCATTAATGATGAGTTTTACTTTCTGACGTAGAGTGGATGGGATGGCACTTGTCTAATGAATCCACGGTCTTTCCAACAACATCGTGAAGGAGGATGGTATGCTCAATACTTGGAACTAAATGTGGAACATCCTCCTTTCTATCACTAGGGGAATGAACACTTCTCCTTAGCCACGACTAACTGAATTGTCGAAGGCCCTTATATCACAAGGGTTGGGTTTCACACAGTCTAAGGGGACACATGTTTGATTGGCGAGCTATGGTTGTGTACTGTGTCACCTTCGGGGATCTCATCCTCTGAGAATGTGATGACTCGTGGCGTTAATACTCTAGCCATCATGTTTTCCAACTTGTCTGGTGTGATCAAGGCGTCCACAAAGGACTTTCTTAATATGCTTAAGAATATCTCCCTGTGTTTCTCTAATGTCAACAAGAGGCCCAAGATTGAGACCTGTGTGGGTATCTTAGATAAATGCTCGATTAAGAACAGGTGATACTTTTGAATAGCTGCTTCAAATATCTCATTTTCTTTATTTTCCTCTGCCTCTCTAGTCTATTTATGTGCCTCTGTCTCAGCTTCTTCTTCTATCGTTTTCTCTTTCCCTTTGCCCTCGGGATGTAGATATGAAACCGGTTTGGTGATTCTGCCTGACTGGGTAATAAAGGCAGTGAACTTATCCAACTCATCTTTTGAAAGTTCAGGATCTACAACTTTCCCGACTAGATAGCTCAAGGGGACTCGGTTTAGCAAGTATTGGATTCTGGTAGGTGAGGGAATATTGATGACTTGGTAAGGAGATGAAAAGTCGGTGAGCTGGGCATATAGTGATGGTGGTGGAATGATATGGGGTGATGAAAATGGGTTATGAGTTGTCGAACCTTCCTCGTACATATTGATGTCAGGGGGAAGAACTGTGATTGGACTATCTAGGGCCGAATCTCACATGTTTATGAGCAAGTGCTCATGTTCAGGAGGGGGAATGGGCTCTTGGAAGTATCCATTTATGGTGGATACTTGATTGGGGTCGGGTAGGAAAATGACTTTCGTAGGCTCTGTGATTTTAGTAATGTAGCTAGAAGGGTTGAATTGGGTGTTGGTGAGACCTATAAAGTTAACTCCTTTTGGTGGCTGGTGGTCAGGAAGCGAGTTTTGGATAATGTTAGAATTTGATGGAGGATTAGTGGATTTAGGATCAAATGATACCTTACCCTCATCGATCAGGTCTCGAATATCATGTTTCAAGCAGAAACACCTGTCGAGGGTGTGCCCTAGAGTCTAATGGTATTCACAATGTTCTGCTTAGTTATAGCGGTAGGGTAGAGGATAAGGTGGAGGTCTTGGATCAATCAACTACAACAGCTTCTTCTTGATGAAGTACTCCATGATGTACTTGTAGGAGTAGGGCAATGGAGTGAACTTTCTCTTTTTATTTTCTTCTTCGGGCACACTCAAGTATCTGGGTTGATAGAACTGCTGAGTTTAAGAAGGAATGATATTCATAGCTGTAGGGTAGTTTTGGGTTGGCTATGGCAGAGACAGAACATGATAGTTGCTCTGACTGGGTCAAGGAACCTTAATGGTTTGAACAAAATTGGCTTTTGATTTGGTGACGACTGCCTTCTTTGGAGTACTTCTGGTGGAACTGGCTATGGTGAGAGGTGCATCTGGTACCAAGCCTACCTTCATGGCCAACTCTACATTTATGGCTTTGTCAACAACCTCAGTAAAGTTATTCTGTGACACAGTCAAGAGCATCAGCTGATAAATGGGACTCAATGTCCTCATGAAGGTTGATATCATGTCCTCCTCTGACATAGGGTGTTTTCGGTTGGAGGTATTCAATCTCTACCTGTAGGCAAAGTCCCTGCTATTCTCTCTTGTTGCAGGTCTCATTCCTTCGATCTCCTCTTTGGTTGGGAGCAACTTAAGATTAAACCTATAATGATTAAGGAATGATAGTGTCAAGGCCCTCCATGAACTAATGTGGCTCTTCTCTTGGCTTGCCAGCCATTTCCCTGCATTCTTCTCTAGGCTCTAGCCAAACGTCTGGACTAAGATCAGCTCATCATGTCCCCACTGGAACATAGCATTGCAGTACATGCGGAGGTGCATCCTAGGGCAAGTGGTACTATTATACTTCTCGACATTTGGCATTTAGAAGTTCGGTGGTAGCACACCTCTAGGGAGGATGCAAAGATCACCGAAGTCCATGGAGATGGGAAACTGCCCCCTTTCATCAATTTTAACTCTGTTGTAAGCTTAGGAATTTGTGCACTGGTCTTATCTTTCTCCTTTCCCTTTTTGCTTGATGTTGAAGGCCCATACTATTCTTCTAGGGCCAAAGTGGCCCTGTGCTCTAGTTGCATGTATGTGGTTGTGGCTCGGAGTGAGGCTATGACATAGGTGGGGCCCTGTGTGTATGATGGACCATGTGGCAAAGTCTGCTCAGTAGTGTTAGGAAGTTATAGCTCGGATATTGTGCCCTAGCCATGGGGCCCTCCTTGCTTCATTAAATATTTAAACATCAGCTTCTCGAACTCAAAAGGAGCAGGGATTCGAGGCCGCTCACTGGTATTGGGTTGGCTAAGGGGTGGTGAAGAGATTTGGGGTGGTGAAGAGGATTAACCAGACTTGGGGGTGGATGTCCAACCATGTTAGGACATGAAGTCCCCCATTAATCGCTCCACTTCTTATGGAAACCATCTGAGAGGGTATCTTTGGGACTGGTCCTACCAAGAAGTGGATTTCCTATGGATACCTCTAGGAGGGTAAACGGAGTAGTGCTTGTGGCAGGAGGAGGTGTTGACTTGTTGGCCATAGTTTTGCTACGTTGTGCCTTCTTCTACTTCTGCAATCGAGTCTCTGGGGGAGCAACTGTAGCTTGCTTAACTGAATTGATAGAAAATGGAGGATTTATTATTATTACTTTAAAAGGTTCATTCATTCATAATTGATAGCCAGGTGCTTTTACAAGTGCATATGTCATACAAGTGAATTCATGTCCTTTAACCAACTATAAGATTTTTGGAAACAAAACTTTTTACAATATATATATATATATATATATATATATATATCATAAATGATTACAAAAGGAGGGGGTACTTGAACCAATACATCAAAAGATAACATAAAAAGAAATCTAAAGATCAGGCACCACTGGAGGTGGTGGAGGTGTACTGGTTCGTAGCCTAAGGAAAAGATCTATTCTCTTAACTTGTGAACCCATGATTATATCCACTGATCTTGTACAAAGGCCATGTTGTTGCTACACCTCATCTTGAGTCCCAAATCTTCGTGGAAAGTCCTACTGTCATTGAGCTTATTTTTGAGAGAGCGAATGAGCTCGGCTTGAGTTTGGTTCCAATGCTGAGTACACTCACGTGAGACCTTGGCCTCTATACGCAAAATTATCTCAGCTTCTAAGGTAGCTTTGGTTTGGGCAGGTGAAGCTCATTCCTTGGCTAAGTCTGTTAATGTTTGCTCATACTCTGTTTGAGTGTGCGAAGGCTCTGTATATGATGAAGACGTCAATTTGGTGCACTGCCTCTTGTTTGAAGAAGTGGATACTACAGGTGTAGTAGGCTGTAGATGAGGCTTATATGAAAGCCAATGTTCATATGCAGATGATATAGCCTATGTTTTTGTAGATACCAGTTGTGGATGTCCTGAGACTCTAGTGTGCGAGCTATCCCATAAAGCAGCTAATGTAGCCTGTGTATGATTGGATGTGTGGTGGTCAAGTTTGCATATATCTTCGAAGACTATGGGGAAGTCAAAGAGATTTTGCCTAAGTGTCAATTACCGAAGAACACATATGGGTACATAGGAAGTGCTCTGATGGACTCCTGTGATAACCATGTATATGTAGTCCTTAGCAAAAATAAGCGGGTAGCGTGCTCTGTGCCACATGACACGCTAAATAATCTGTTCAGGAAGCATGGCAGCTAGTAGCTTCTAATAGCTTAATGTAGTTACTTTGTTTGGTAAAGGTCAGCTTTTGATGTGGATCTGTGCTGGAGTCAAATCTCATGATACATAAGCCGGGAAAGATGCAAGGATGGATAGATGCTCCCGCAACCAAGCTTGTAAGAAATCCGGGCAACCATATAGTCACCCCTTGGGATGTCGGGCACAATGTGAGAGACTGGAGATGGTCTCTGAAATGACCATAGGTGCAAGTGTATTTTTCTGTAAATGCTGGTCTAAAATGTTGAGCAAGACATCATTGATGTGATGGCGGCTATGTGATAGCAAAATCTATACTAAGACAACTAAAGTGAGTGCTCTAAACTTGACAGGGTTGTTGAAGTCACCAATTTTCTTCCAACCTTTTTTTGATAAAAGGTCGAAAGGGCAGTGCAAATATTCTCCTGTTGCTTCCTTAGGCAAGGAGGCTTTGGAAATTTCCAATGCATGGAAGCCTTTTAGGTAGCTAGGCTTGTGAGTCGGGATTTTGGCACTGATGCCAAGACAATGTTCCCAGTCTAAGAAGAATTTGAGTTCCTCAATAGTGGGTGTGAGTTCTTGTTCTCCGAAGTGGAAAACCATATATGTTGGGTCCTAAAATGAAATGGCTGCTTCTATCAGTGGCCAATCCAGGTTGATTTGGAATACGACCAATGTTGCCCCTAGCCAACTTTAACTCTTCCAAATTTCTCATTCTTTGGGAGGAAGGGTGATTAGGGTATTTGTGAAATTCTCAAAGATGGTAAAGTACGCATCCAATTGCACGGGGTTGTGAGCTATGTCTATAAGCACAAGCATGAATACATGGTTAGAAATGTTATTTTATGGATGAAAATAACGTTCTACAGAAATTAAGCCTAACGCCTACTTTTTGCCTCAACGCCTGATTTTAATTGAATTAAAAATCAGGCGTTGAGAACAATTACAACTTTAAATGACCCACGGTTGGGTCTTTTGTCTTTTTGTGTTTCATATTGCTATTTTTGGTTACAAACTGTAGGAGAGGTCCCCACAATATTTTTTTCTATTCCTTTTTCAATTTTTTGACAAAAATTCCATTTTTCATCATCAACAATGAGTTGAGGATCGAGTCGCCACTTCCTACTTCTCTTGGTGCAAGAGAAGACTTTATGGAAGAATCTTGTGGCAGATGAGGTGAGTTTTTGATTTGTTCATGTATTTTCCTTTTGATTTTATGACTTTTTTTATTGTTCTTTGATTTTGTTTTGATTCAATGTTTTTTGCCTGCTTTTTTATTTATTTTCTTTTAGATTTCATTGCATTTTTAGGTTTTTAATCATTAGAATATAATTATATTACTTTGATTTTGATATTTGGATGATTTAGAATGGATTTTTTAAGTTTTTTGGTGATTTTTGGGTTTTCCAACACCTGAAAATCACTACCCTAAGTTACTGGCGTAACGCCTGCCTAATTTTTCACTGTTTTAAAAAACAGGCGTTAAAAAATCAAGCGTTGGCCTAAAAATCGAGCGTCAGCCTAAAAATCAAGCGTTAGGCCTGAGAGACAGATTTGTTGTTTCTGATTTTTTTTGTTTCTTTTTTATTTGTTTTTTATTATTTTAGCTCCTAAACATTATTCTAACATATTTTAACATGCTTTTGCTTGTAGGCTAGAGGGAAAGTAGAGCGCCACGGCTCTTGGTCCAGGGTCCTAGGCTTGTGGAGGCGGATGTGTTCCAAAATCTAAGATTAGGTGAAGGCCATGGGTTTTGGTCATTTTCTGAGCTTGTCAGTGTTGCAAGCCGACAGGGCTCTTCTGATGGCCCTTACTGAGAAGTGGTATCCCATTACACGCACCTACCACCTTTCAATGGGAGAGATCGGATGCCCCCAATAGATTTCTTTATGAGAACGAGGCTCTCTATGGATGGCACCCCTCCACTGAGTTCGGATGACTTTGACCTGAAATTGGTGACTCAATGCATAGGGCCACAGTCTGTGATGTATTATAAGGGCACAAAGGGTGTCCTTCCCTCTTGGTTTGAGAATGACTACATTTGGGCCTCCAACCAGAGCTCGCCAATAGAGATTGTGTTCTCCACCCGAGTTTTCCTGATCTACATGCTAACTCGCTCTATCTTTTGCGGGAAGAGCGACAGGGTGTATTTTTACTTGCTGTCGGCCTTAGAGGAACTGTACCTCGTGTCCACACGGAGTTAGTGTAGGTCCACCCTCAGGTGGATGTACCCTAACATGAGCGTGATCTCTTCTAGACAAAGCCCTCATGCTTTCGTGGGGCTGTGTCTTCTGTGGGAGGTATGACTCACTTTCTTTCTTTTTTAGTTTATATCTTCATTTTTACTTGCTTTCTTTAATATGAGTTGGATATCATATATGATTTTAACTTTTTCTTTTGCAGGTGTGGTGCTATAACCATTTCCCCCCCTTGGCTCCTAGGTGAAGAAGCGAGGAGACATTTCCCTTTCCCTATGTTGAGAGGTGGAAGGTTGCCCACATCCACCATAAGACCCAAAAATCCATTTTGGCTTTTCGACGCAAGTTGGATCTCCTGACTGCTAACCAGGTGAGTATACAATACTCTAGTTTTTCTACTTGATTTTTATTTTCTTTTATAAATTATTATCTAAGTTCTACTGTGCTTTGTGTAGGTCAAGTGGCGCTCATGGACTCGTTGGGCTTTGGGGGTAGGGAATACCTTGGCCCAGACCTCTGCTTAGGATTGGTCTCGCCAAAGGGTCATGTTGGTGACCCTTGGTGAGGTTACTATATACCTCGGAGAGAGGTGTTGGCACCAAGTAGGGGTCGAAGTAGAGGGCTTTGTGGTCCCACACTCACCTTCTCCAGTGATCGACACTGAGGGAGAGACTGGGAGAGGGGAGACAAGCATTGAGGCCTTTGTGTTCCTGAACTGGGCCAGGAATTACAATGAGTGGTGGACCACTCAAACTTGTGGGCCATTGGGCAGCCTTGTTGAGGCTAAGGGGAGTTTATTTTTTTGAAAAACATTTGTTCTTTGTCTTTTACTCTTCTTTTTTAATTTTTCACTTGTTTAACTTTTAATAGGCAATAGAGGCATAGCCAGTAGAGGAGCCAACACCTTGTACCCAAAGAGGGAGAAAGAGGAGGCTTCCTCCTGCAGAACTGGAGTTGATGGGGATGGTGCCTGAGGTGGTACCCGTGACCGACCTCGAGGGTGGGGTCACTGAGGAGCCCTTGCCAGAGGCTGAGCTCCCCGAGGGTTGGGTGCCCCCTAAGGCTACGACTCAGGTATGTTTTGATTTATTTTAAGTAATTAAGTTTTAAACTTATGCATTTTAATTTTTTAACGAAGTTTTGTTTACTTATGCAGGTTTCTAGGGAGGTGTACCTCAATGCCCTCTAGAAGTTGGCTAGGTGCTTTTCCCTTATGGGGAAAAAGCAGCAGGCCCACCTAACTGAGGTTGCTGCTTTGAAGGCGACCCAAGGAGCAGCTGCGGAGGAGGTAAGCACACAAGGTTGTTTGATTTTCTTTTTTTAAGCATTTTAAAGAGGATTTTGACATGTGTATTTTGTTTTATGTTTGCAGAGACAGACCCCCATTCCAGGGGATACAGATGCCACGGAGGACACTGAGATGCCTTCCACTGAGCTCGAGGCTAGGCAACTCGGGGGGAGCAGACCTGGGGAGAGCCTGAGATTGGTGGAAAGCAGATTATGGGAGAGCCTGAGACCGGTGGAGAGCCTAAGGTGTAGACAACACTGGTGCTTAGTGGTGTAGTGGAGGTGACTCCTCTATAGATTGATGATAGTCCTCTCAAGCCTAGGCAAAGCGCTTCAGGAGCTCGTGGTGCTGTCGTGCCAGAGGGTGAGGCTAGAGTCAGATTTAGGGCAGGCTACTCATATTCTAAGAAGAAGAAGATGGGCAAGAAGGGGACAGTGGACTATGTTGGCAGCAACTCAGATGATTGACTAGGAGATTAGACTCTCTCTTTTTTGGTTTTTCTTCTTTTATTCATTGGGAGGTGTAATTAAACATTTTTTAGATGATGGATTATAT
>JAOXJP010234661.1:0-10127 GCA_025762735.1 Platanus orientalis
ATATATATCTATATATATATATATATATATATATATATATATATATATATATATATATATATATAAAAGAAGATCAACACATCTACATATGGTAGAATTAGGATGCTCAATAACCATGCTTTTCTTAGTTTCTTCTACTGGTGGAAACTCCACACAATCTTTCGAACTACTAAGTACAGATTTCAAACAAAATTCCACCTATCATACTTAATTAAGTACTTGGATTTCATTTTCTTAGCGAAGATTTCAGATTTAGTAAGGAGGAATTTGATAGTTTTAGTCCTGGGGATATTTTGAATTTCCCTCTAGTTTAAAGTTAATTTATAAATATGAGGGAAAGGGTGGGGTGTTGCTATAATACTTGGACCTCAGAGTTGAGGCAGCTGTTAAGAGCATCAACTAGGTAGGCACATTGCCGACTTAATGCTCCGATTTGTAGATATTGTTTCCATGGATGACGGAATCTGAAACGGCCGTGACCCGGCTCCCATCTCGCAAAGTTAGCCTGCAAAATTAGCAAAATTCAGTTTATCATACTACGTGGAAAACATATCTGTGAATCATAACTAAACAAACATTTCACTTGTATATAGTGGCTTTCATTTAACTTTTCATGGAAAGATTCAAATCATATATGAGAAAGAGAAAGAAAGGTTTATACAAAAGGTAAAAGCTAGTGTATGCTGGACTTCGCTGTTTTCAACCATCAAGAGAATTGAATTCTGTATATGGTAGCTCAAGTATTACCCGAAGAGATAAGTTCTACTCACTAAGGTTTCTTCAGTGGCCGCTGATTTGAGAATACTCTTATATTCCTGAAGGAATAACTTCTCATTCTTAGAGACCGCAGTGCTCTCTCCATTCTTGAAGTACTCCCCTCCGAATCCTGTCAGTTTAATTCTCCTTAGTAAGTTTAAGAAGCTCATATAATACAGGAAACGAAGTAAAGCAAGTACGTACGGGTGGCAATTCGTGTTGGTGGGTTGGGTTCTTGTCGTGTCAAGATAAGGGTATACGACAATATGTCTCAACCCAAACCGAACCCATTTATTAATCACATCAAAATCGGTCTAACCGCTTTGACCTGAAACTCAACTCTAACCACGTATCTCGTGGTGGCTCTGTGTTGGGTTTGCAGGTTGTGGTAATTCGTGTTGCTGGGTTAGATTTGTATTGTGTCAAGGTAAGGGTATATGATTATATGGGCTAACCCGAACCTGACTCATTTATTAATCCTGTTATAACAGGTCAACTCACTTTGACTCAAAACACATTTACAGTCAATCCTAACTGCTTATTTCGTATTGGGTTCGGGTTCATAGGTCGTGTCAAACATTGCCACTCCTACAAGTAGGGTGGTCTGTTGGGTTGCTTTGTTTATATATTTGGCACAGCTAGTAGTAGATGTAGAAATATATTAACTCTACCCTCTCCTACAACCTTTAGGCCCAGTCTGGTTGCCATGAAAAAATTTTCTCAAGAAATCATTCTTAAGCTATCTGGTTGCCATGAGAAGCTGGTTTTGTCATGCATTTCTCATGATTATTTTCTTTCCTCTTCTTGTGGGATTTTATTTTCTATTCCATTCTTTTCTTTTCTATGCAATTCATGGCAACCAGACTGGGCCTTAGGGTTTTTGGAGAGACGGTTAATTGCTTTAGGTAAGATGGTATTAGAGCAGGTTTTAAGTCGGTGAGTTAAAATCTCTCCATGGAGCAATTATTCTCCTGGGTTCTCTGTGTGCATGTATGCACGTGTGTGAACTTGCACCTTGCTCCCCTGCGTTCATGGTCCCTCCCTGATGGGAAGTGTTGAAATATATTAATTATATTAACTCTAACCTCTCCTACAACCTTAGAGTTTTAGGAGATACGGTAATTACTTTATTTAAGAGTAGAGATATACCTTCTAAAAAGCTTGCAAGCTTTTCCATGTTGAGTGCAACCAGATTGTGAAGATCTTCACCTGCCCACACAGGGAAAATGCATATGGATATAATCATGTAGGTAAGACAACCTATGAGGGTTGTTGATATTCTCTGGTAGGCCATTTCTAAGATCTTGTCAACTCGATAACCAGACACAGATACCAAACTGAATGTCAATATGAAAATCATCACGCCGTAGTCATATCTTTGCTTGATCTTGGGAAAGAAACGTGAAAATGTCGATGCTGCGGCTGGGACATATTCAATCAATTTGATTTAATCACACAAGAAAATAAATACTTGAACACATTGTATGGAAGTGGGTCATTCCTTGTAAATAAATTTTACCTAGTAAGAAGAGAGAGAGCCCAAGGATTATGGGGTGTCCTTTCTCTCCAAAGAGACTTGCTAAGTGATGGAGGCCAACTCCTAGAGAACTACCCAGTATTGTTGCAAATCCTCTATTTAAAGCTCTACCAAAGGTTGCACCTAAAGAAGAGTAAAACCAAACTCATTACTGCTTGATTCATAGCCAAATGATTGAACTACATAAGATGTACTGACTCTGTTAATTATTAGAGCTTACCAACAGTAAATTCAGAAACGACCACCACTGTTACAACAGCCCACATGCCCGAGACCCCAAAGTCATCATAGAGAGGCCTAGTGGAGTAGATTAGTGAAACCAAGGGGATAGCTAGTCCCACTTTCAAAGAATGGATGACCCTTCTTGGGTCGTCTTGGCCGAGCTTCTTTGTATTCTGCACCACCCCGACCACAATGGCCTTGAACTTCTCAGGCACGGCCTTAAGCCACCAACACCCACGAGCAAAAAGCCCGGCCTTCTCATGGCTAGCTGAACTCATTTCCATGGCTTATAGGAGGCAAGATAGCACGAATGGCCCAGAGAAATGGGAATTGAAAGAGAGAGAGAGCCTGTGACGTGACTTTCCTTTGCAGCTAGTACTGACTGTAGAGTGACGCAAAGGAGAGATGATAGAAATAGAGAGAAGAAAGGAAGGCAGAGATCGATGGTCGGGGAAAAACATGCTTTGAAGGGACATTCAGCGGCTCCAATTTATAGAAAGAAAAGTGGGGGATTTAATATTATTTTACTTACACGTGCTGGTGCTTTTTGTACGGTGAGAAGCATAGTTTTGAAAACCGGGTCAGATAGGTGGTTGGACCCAGTTTGACTCGGCAAGGCTTTTCTATGCGGCTCGGCGTTTTTGAAAAACACTTAAGTCAACAGGGGGCCACGTCATCGCCAGAAGTGTTTTTACACACTCCCTCAAAAAGTGAAAATCACTTTCTATGTTTTCACCCGCTTGACGATTGGCGGACACGGCACAAGTTAAGGGTTGGCGTTTTAAATTTGACTTGACAGACACTAAACCGTTATATAGAAACTTAACAAAAATGGCATATTAATAAAATAGGACAGTTTTTTTTTGGAGAATAATTGTCTGTTTTAAGACAGACCTCTATTATCGTGCATTGATTGACACATAATGTGTTTTTGAATTTGATATCTTTTATTGACCACCTACTTTTTCAACTGAACACTTTTTTGGACCCTTTTATACCCAAAACAATACATGTCTGTTTTTTATTCAACATATGCACTACAGAGGCATTTTTATCACAGAACATTTGCTTCGTTTTTTTATTAGGAACCGATTCTAATAAAACCAGCTGATTTTTAATTTTTTAGCAAATTAAGAAACAGATTAGAAACATGTCTTATTTTTTATTATTTTAATATTTTACTATGTTTGAAGTGAATCATGATTAGACCATCTAATTAACGGTTAAACCCAATTGGATATGAACCATTCACCTTTCCAGTTCGATATGGCCGGTCCAGTTCTCAAAACCACGGTGAGAAAACAAAGATTATTATAATTTTTATTTTTATTCTTGGGAGAGAGGGGCTGCCAGGTGGTTGACATGATAAGGCTAATAAAACTTGGATGCAATCGATTCCGACGGAATGCATGATTCAGAAAAAGCATAGGGCTCCTTAACCCTCTAAAGCAGTAGTTCCCATGGCATGGCCAATCTCTCTCCGACAGAGAAAGCTCTTTAGCATTATGGGATCGAATTCCTCTGATGGTGATACCTAGCTCAATGGACACTGTAAAGTGTAATTGTGTACTATATGACACCGATGAAGAATTTTGCTTCTTGGCTGACAACTCAGGTGAGTTGGCTGGCTGGGTATTTGTTCAAGTACAAGCTGAACTAGTTTGAGTTGACTCAGGTAGAATGCCCCACTCCCCACCCCTCACAACCACAAAAGAGAGCCCAAATTTGATTTATGATCATTGACTAAGCTGAAATAATGATGAAATAAGAGTGTGGCCGAGTTGACCTCACAAAAAGCACCAATGTCCATTGAGATAGAGACTATCCTGTTTCTGGATAAGGAAATAGAGAGCCCGCAAGCAGCAAGGAACCCTGAGTAGTGACTAACCACTGCCACTTATCAAAATATCATAAACACGTGGGAGTGGGTTAAGGTTGCTACCCACAACTCCATCTCTTTTTAAATATAGGTGATCGCGAGTACTTTAACTTTCTAAGGGTTTTCAAAGAAAGAAGAGAGAGTGGAGGAGACGACCGTGGTGTTTTCCAAATATCAACTCTGAAGAAGAATAAGGAGGATGAGTTCATCATTCTATGCACTACTTCATCTCTCTTTTTCTTTATCTCTTCTTATTTGGTTCTTGAACTCAGCCCTTCCTTGAGAAGAACACAGTCTTAAGTTCTTGAAAGCAAGACTCTTTTATATCTGCATTCTTTATCTAGAGAAATTTCCTAATTAATTCAATGGAGTATCATCATTTTAAGATCCGATATTCTCCTTGAAAGAACTCACGTTGATCTATACATTAATGTTATGCTATCGAATTTAGAAAATCCTATACATTAATGTTATGCTATCAAATTTTATACAAAACTGAACCCTGAGACTTTTAGGCTTTAAAGATACAACAATGGCTCATTCATCTCTGTTAAAGAGTGCAAATCTCTAGAGAGACAAGAGTTCTACTTGAGCTAGATTGTATCCCACAATCAACTTGGCTGCAATCTCTTTTACATTATTGGGAGGCCTCGACTCTCTTCAAAAAACATGATAACGAAACCTTTTATACTTAGATGAATCGGTTATCTAAACCTTAGAATAGAAAAGATGAGAAAACTTGTAAAAACTAGAAAACGATGACTTAACTCACCTATCAAGAATAAAAGGGTTAATCATGACTTACCCATAACCTGCGACTATTTAGGTGGTTTATGACTGACTAGGTCACTCGTGACTAAAATAATTTGGGCGATTGGATTGTTTTCCATGATTGTTACTTCATTCACGACTAAGAAGAAATTTATTCTCATTTTCTTCAATTATTATTATTTTCTCTATCACCACAAAACTAACAATTTGAAGATATGTTTATCCCATGGGTCAACCCAGTATGTTTCATAATGAAACAACCTGGATCAATGAAGAAAACATTGAGAGATTGATAGAAAAGATGAAGTACCAATTGAAAAGCCAATACATGTTCTATGTTCTAACTGATCTACAACCAATCATTCCCTCTACAAATAAGGTATTTGAATAAAAGATCGATATTGCCCACCATGTTAATGAAAATTGAATTGTAGATGACTACAAGTGTCGATTTTGGAAACCCTCTCTGACAGTCTGTTCAATCAGTTTACCAAAAATACCAAATATGAAAGGGATTTATGGGAAGCTATATAATTATCAACAAGGGTGAACAGTCTAGAAGCAAGAAATTCCATGTTCAAAAATATGAAGAACTCAATAAGGTTGATGGAAAGTTAAATCTAGAACAAGCTAAAGAGTTACAAATAATTGCTGATGTAATCACTTTTGCTGGGATGTTTCTAGATCTTGCCTTCTATGTCAATATAATAATCTTGAGGTTGTCATCGTCTTGGCACGAGAAGTTGATGCATGAATGTGAATACATGCCACTTGACATACTTATGCATCATCTGTGAGTTGAGAAGCTAGCAAGAAAAAAATCAAAGAAGACTGAGCCATTTGAGAAATCTCATGTAGTGGAAGCCAAACCCAAGCTAGTAGGAGAGACTTCAAGAAGTATGCCAAAGGTAACAAGAAATATCCTAAGAGGAGCAAAAGAAAAATATATTTCCATGACTATGGAAAGCCATGGAATCTGGTTAGATATTGCCACCATATGAAATATATTGATAACAACAATAACAACAAGAAGTACAAGAACAAAAAAAAGATCCATGATGTTGATTTGATAATCATAATAACTTATCCCAATGTGGTAGGAGAGGAAGTTGATTTGTGGGTTGACATTGGTGTCACTTGGCACATCTACAGAAACAAAGACTTGTTTACTTTCTATGAACTAATGGGGAGATAGCATGAACATGTTCATGGAAAAGGCATAGTGGAGTTGCGGTTTACCTCTGGGAATATTGTTACTCTCAAAGAAGTCATGCATATCTTAATCATCAGGATGAATTTAGTTTCTAGATCACTTTTGATCAAACGTGGATTTAAAATAGTATTAAAATCTGATAAGGTTGTACTCATTGAGCGTGGTGTGTTTGTATGAAAGGGATTTGCCACCTCTGAAATGTTTAAGCTTGATATTATTAATGAAATACCTTCTACTTTTGTTTACTTGATTGATTCATGTGATTTATGGCATGATAGATTATGGCATGTTCATTATAATAAAATTAAACACATGACAAATATGAAATTAATTACCAAACTAGATAATGTAATTAGTGACAAATTCATTAGAGATAATAAATGTAAAGTCACAAACAATTCATTCAAGAGTGTGCAAATATCATCAAACATGCTAGATCTAATTCAGACTAAAATTTGTGAAATGAGTGACATACTCTCTTGAGGAGGAAAGAGGTATTTCATAACCTTCATTGACGATGAGTCGACATACACTTGTTGTTACTTTGAAAGACTAATTCAAAAGTTCAAGGCCTACAAAGATGAAGTTGATAATCTTCTTAACTTGAAAATCAAGGTTCTAAGATTAAATAGAGGAGGAGAATATGTGAACTTAGGATTCGTTAAGTTCTACGAAGTTAATGGAATCCATAGTGAAACCTTAGCACCATACACCCCACAATAGATTGGAGTTGCTGAAAGGAAGAACCACACTCTAATTGAAATGGTCAAGGCGATGTTGATAAGTTATCCCAAATCTATGGGGTGAAGCTTTGATGGTAGCTTGTCATATCTTGAATTGAGTTCTTCAAAAGAAACTAGATGTTACTTCATATCAAATATAGAAAGGAAAGAAGTCTAACATAAGATACTTCAAAACTTAGGATTGCTTTACTCAAGTAAAATTGTCACATGAACACACCTCCACGGTAGGACCAAGTGGAACTGACTATGATTTTATTGGATATTCAATGACAAACAAAACCTACAGCTTTCTGAATCTAGAAATTTCTACTCTACTTACCATAGTTGAGTCCACTAATGTTGAATTCTATAAATACATCTTTTCATTTAAGTAGAACAAGGAAATAGTGGAGGTGAACGAACGTCCTTTAAAGAAAATGGATAAATAAACTAAGGATGAACCTTGAAAGAGCATAAGAAAAGAAAGCACAAGGACTTCGTTCTTGACATCGTTGTGTGCATGACAAAATGATATCCATTATCCTAAATTGCATAATGCGATCTTCCAAAAAGAAGCAGTAGATGATGAAATGCACTTCATGTTGTTCAACAATACTTGGATATTGTGGATCTTCCTCAAGGGTACAAACCAATTGGGTGTAAGTAGATATTTAAGAAGAAAATGAAACCTAATAGAATAGTTGAGAAATACAAAACCCATTTGGTGTCTAAAGAGTATAAGGAGAATAAAGATTTCGATTACTTTGATACATATGCCTTAATAGTGAGGATATCAACTATCAAGTTTTTTATAGTTATAGTTGTGATTAAGAATCTAATTATACATCAAATGGATGTAACCTTTCTGAATGATCAACTAGAAAAAGAAATTTTCATGGACTAAGCATAATGATATGTTATGCTTGGATATGAGAAGAAAGTATGTAAGCTAATAAGATCCATATATGGATTAAAACAAGCACCCAAACAATGGCATGATAACTTCTGACAAACACTTATCGGCAATGGATTCATATCCAATGAAGTCACATGTGCATTTATTCTAAGATCAATAAAGAGTCATATGTGATAATCAATTTCTACATTAATGATATATTCATCTTTAGAACTAATATATATTGTGTCGAGGACACAAAAAGGTTTCTTGTGTTGGTATTCGACATGAAAGACCTAGAGGTTGTTGAAGTTATCATGGGAATCAAGATAATCAAAGATGATGATAGTATTGTGATTTCATAATCCAGCTACATTGAAAAGGTTTTGAGATGAGTCGATATGTTCGAATGTGATCTAGCAACCAAACCTGTGAATTACAACATATGGTTGATGAAAAATAAAGGAAACCATGTGATGTAAACTAAACAACACAAGCTTTCCTTGAGCAAAGGGACCAATAGAAGTTTACACACAAGAAGGGCAAAAAGCACTAGTAGAAATCATGAGCCCCAACGACGGAATTGTGTGAAATTTGGTGAGCTAAAGGGAATTATTGCAAGGATCAAAACTCATCACTTTGTCATGAGCACCACCACTTTTTGCACAAATTCCTTCGTTAAGGCCCTTAAATCAACGTTTTTGTTATTTTTAGTAACTTTCATTTTTGCTATAACTTTCAATCTAGAAGTCAGAATAAGATCCCATTTATTATGGGATATTTCTTAGTGATTGTAGGATTTGATTTTGTTATTATCTCCATTTTGCTATTTTTGGTAAATTTTACCAAATTAGCCTAATTTCGTGCCTAACACGAATAAGGGTGTCTTTTCTCTATTTAAAGCATTGTAGCCTTCAAGGCAATTCAATTTTTTAATTAATAAAAGTTTCAGAATGAGTTGATCTTCCTTAATGAAGTTTAGGATTTTCCCAACATAGGAGAATGACGTGTTCTTCTCCTTGCAATTTTGTAGTGTCAGTTGGTATTAGAGCCTAGTCAGCAAGCCTGGGTTCGATGGCCAACTCACAAAATGATGACAACCTCTCTGGTGATGGTTCTCGTGAGGGAGTGACTCTTTCGAGAGCCAACTTTAAAAATTTTTAGTGTGACAACCAACAAGTATTACATAATTTACAAACACAAATCATTAGGTTAACATTGGAAATTACTCAGCTTCGTGGAGAAGACAGGAATCACGACGATCATCAAGCCTATCATGATCGTATTCTGAATCAACAAAATATGCAACAAATCTATAAATACGCTGAAGGAGATAATCATGGACGAAGTGACCAAGGATTTAGAGGTCATGGTGGCCGTGGAAGTTAAGACTTCAGGGGATATGGTTGTCGAGGGGATCAAGGCGAATATCGGATGAAGATAATCCTACCTAGTTTTTGTGGTCATCTTCACATCAAAGATTTCCTTGATTGGCAAACTGGTGTGGAGAGATTCAAGAAGAGAAAAAGGTCAAACTAGTAGACTATAAGTTAACTGGAGGGGCAGCTGTCTAGTGGGAGCAAACTTGACTTAATCGCACAAGACAAGAAAAAGCGTTAGTGTGGTCTTGACTGAAGATGAAGCACATGCTATGGGCTAGATTTTTACCACTAAACTATAAGTAGACACTTTTCTAGTATCAAAACTATAGGTAGGGAAGTAAAATTGTGGCAGCATATACGGAGGAATTCTAGCGACTCCAAACACATAATGAATTGTTAGAAACTGAGGCACAATAGGTCACAATTTATTGAAGGATTACGTGTGGCCATCTAGGATTGAGTATCCCTATAAGCCATATTCTTTATTACAGATGCTATTAACTCGGTAATGAGAATAGAAGCACAGTTGGATCGAACCCATACGAGGAATCAAGTGCCAAACAAAGGTTTCCTCAAATCTTTGCGCACTGCATTAAATAAGGAAAAACAGCCTGTGATTTCACCACCACCAATTGCTACGAATCGAGAAGTGAGCAGCAATAGTGGTCTAACAAGAAACACGGTCCAAAATCTTAAACCTTATGAGCGACTCACAGTTGACAAATGTTATTGATGTGGAGTGTCTGAGCA
>JAOXJP010234662.1:0-10127 GCA_025762735.1 Platanus orientalis
ATAGCAGGTTGAAATATATTATGAATTATATAAATATTGAACATATTGTAACAACCCATACATGTTCACATGTATCTTTCACACGTGTCACATTTATATTATAAACACATAATGCATAAATTTCGTACACACTTAAAACCATTTAAATACACATATATTGATCTGTAAATTGATACAATTTTAAAAATACACCAATAAAAATTTACGATGAATTGGTGAGCAAAATTTATGGTTGTAAAAAGGTCTTGAAGTTTAGAGTCCAACAAAATAAACGGCAAACAATTATGAATAGTGTCCTCGCAAATGATGAACAGTGTTTTACTACAATGTTTCCATTACAATGTTTTTGCTACAGTGTCTCGCAAATAACATTTTCACTACAATATTTTTGCAAAAAAAAAAATGTAACTAAATCGTGTGAGACTCTCTTTGGGCCGATAAATTAGATGAGTTTCAACCTAAAGAAAACTAGAAATCCCTACATAAAAAAGAAGAAAAAGTTAGGTTTCAACGTAGGCCTATAATTTTCTCTTTCTAAATAACAAAACCTTAATGTTTTGCACAAAAAGATGTAAGAAAACATTAATTGTTTTGTTTTAAATTTATAGATTCTTAAATCTTTACAACTCCATTTTTTAAGAGATTAAAAACTGTTTGATCCGATTTTAAATAGTTCTTCATTGGTTTTGGTTTTATTAAAGTTTTAAAACACGGTTTTGAAAGAGATCAATTGATTTTGCAATAATATGATAAAGAAGTGATTTATTTTTAATTCTATATGATTTTAATGAGTTGAATCATCCATTTTGAATCCGTTTTATATTTTTAATACAAGCAAAACAATGATTTTAATGAAAAATCAAGAGTTTTAAAATAGGGTTTTATTCCTAAAATTGTAAAAATTATTTTAAAAGTTATTTTTGATCTTCTAAATAATTTTAGAGGTAATTGTTTATTAATTGTCTAATCCTCTGATTTATTCGTAGTGTTCATAGAACTTATTTTATAAATAAATATGTTGATTTTTACATCTAACCGTTTAGAGATTCTCAAGAGTATTGTTCTTGATAGATTTTATATGCTTTGAAATTTTGTTCTATAGATTGGGCCTAGTTGGATCAAGAATGTTCTTATATGATATTTTAATTTAGTTAATGTAAAGAATTGTACATGTTTATATGAATTATAAGATTTGTTAAAAACTGCAAAAGAATGATATGTATTGTTAGAAAGCTACATTGCCCATCGAGGGAAATTATTAATAGAACCCTTCTCACTTGGGTATAATCGATACAAACTATTATGAATTCTTATTATTTGTCACATAGGAAGTAGTAATAACCCTTCTTACCTGAATATAATCGGTGTGAACTGGACCCTTCTCACCAGGGTTTAAATGGTACAAACTGTCATATGTTCTGGCTTGATAGCAAATATATGTTATGTACTATATTATATTGGTTATAATATAAAACCTGATATAATTCGTTCTGTTTTGTAAATGTAAAAATATATGTTATTATTGATTTTTATACATGAAACTGTAATTTTATTAAATGTTTAGTAATGTATAAAATTGATTTATGAACTGTTATACATATTAAATTGTAAATAAAAAAGTATTTGTTTAATTTTTGAAATCATGCTAAGACTTTATCCATTATTTTTATAATTTACTGTTTTCTTGCTAAATATGTTAAACTTACTCCAATTTAACACCCTAGATGATGAGGAGATCGTGGAATAGCGGTTCCAAATAGAGAGAACTAGTGATTGGAAATGTATTTATTTCGGTTATTTAAATTAAAGACTTTATTTATTTTAGTTCAATTATTTCGGTTTAAATTCTAATAGATGTAATAAGTTAAAGATTTTAGTATTTGATTTGAGTTGATGGATTTGATTATGCCAGACAATTTATTTAAGTTTAATGGGAATCCTATATATTGTTTATGAATTATTTAAAGGATAATGGATTATGGAATTTTATACAGGTCATACTTATGGGAAAATGTAATGAAGGTTTATGTTGTTTATAAAAAAAAAATGTGATTAATGTATTATTCCACTGCGTAAGAATGAATGAAAAAAAAATTATACAGGTTTTGAATGGAGTGAAATGTTTTAATGTTACGTGCCAAAATTCATGGTCATACTAGTGTGGGTTTTGGGGTGTAACACATATAGAGGGAGACCATTAAGATTGGAAAAGGTTGCAAAAATCAAAGAGTTTCATTACATTTAAATTTTGTATTTATTAGTTATAAATGAAAGATAACATGATTAAGGGAAAGAGACTAAAACATTCATAGTAACAACATAGACTTGTTTACATGTACTTATACTATAAATTAGATTTAAGTAAAAAAAACAACAAGAGTTGCTACTTTTGCAACAAGTGCAAGCTTAATTGGTTGTGCCCAACCAATGACAATTTTATATTATCATGGTAAGGATAGTATTACCAAGAAGTTATCAACCTCAACTTAAACCATATAGCCTAGGTTATAGGGATAAAATTTTACATTGAAGAGGTGAGAAAAATAAACATGATATATATTTTAATATTTTATTGGATTTACTAAAAATGAGTTAAAAAAAAAGCTTTAAAAACAATGGTCAAAACTATCGCATTACTATAAAGTTATATAGACATAGATGACAAATTGATATTACAAACAATTTTATTCACCTTAAATCTATAAAGTATACTCAGTTTTCATAGATGAATATGTATATAGTCTATAGATAATTAGAAACTATGTCGTGGACTTGGTACCCCATTGAAGCTGACCAACCATCTATCTAAATGATTCATGAGGAAGTTAGGATTGTAACAAGTTTTAATATTACTATTGATATCGACTACAAATCCGTATATGAATTTTTTGGAATATTGTAAGATGTTTATAGTTATACTAAACCCTTGGCTCTACCATGTATATCTACAAAGTAAGAAAAAAAGTTCAGATTTTGTGTATTATAGTGTTATCAAACAAAAGCTTATAGGTCCATAGGTCCAATTTGTAATTCATAAAAAAAAAAAACATTAGCCAAGTTTGAAACATTTTGATGTCTATGAATATTACAAGGAGAAGCATCAACTTAGGTCTCTTTAAAATCATCACACCAACTAAATTCAACAACATAAAACTTTATCTCAACTCCTTAGGGCTAGTTTTATGAGTATTGTTCCATCAACTATTTTGTTTATATTATATCTCATAGTAAATATAAAATCCGTAGATATATATTTTTACTTCTTTGACATGAGCGTTTTCTTACTTTTTCCTTGTTCTTTTAGAACCTTCAACTTACATCATATCACTCCTTTTTACTGGTGTAGTTATCGGACTTTGTTACACATGAACAAATCATCTCAATTGACTTTCCATCATTTTATCGCTTATTTGTGTTACCCTTAAGGTATCATATTTGTATTAATATTTATTCAACATTTTTTTAGATATACCATGTTTTTCATTGCATGGCATTTTGTTTCATAATTAATAACCACTCTTATAACCATCTTATAAAATCTTTTTTATTGTACTCAAAAAGTGGATTTACACTTCATACCGTGATTTAATTCTATAAGCAATTCTATCATTTTCATTACCTCGTTCTTTATCGACGATTGAACAATGAAAACAAAGTAGTTGATATATAACATTTATTTGTTATTAGCCTTTATCACTCTGTCATTTTTCTTATTTATATTAAAAATACACTATACTACTATACATCAGTTCACTTTTATTAAAACATTTTGATCAAATAACATCTACACATAGTCTCGTTTTATCATTTTATATATCTACATTTTCAACACCAAAAATGTATTATAAGAAAACAACGTACGACATGGATTTTATTATATATGCTTAATCACTTCATTCATAACTTTTGTGATTTTAACACTTATCTCTGTGTCAATTCTTTTAACAAGGGTTATCACACAATCATACATATTATTAATTCTATCAATATATCAGCATAGCTCTTACTTCTCTTTATGTTTCTATCATTGGCTTAATTTGTGAATGAATATACCCATCAATATTTCAATGAATCAATATTGGAATACAGTATTCCAATTGGGTAAAAGTAGACAACAACCATTGTTGTGCATGACAAACTGATGAGTTTAAATTTTAGCAATTATGTGAATTTATAAACCAACCCTTCTTGTTATGTAATAACATATTTATAATAATTACTACTTTATAATTTGCATTTTCATTAAACATCGAGAGAATTCATAGTGATTTATATACGGTCTATAGAAGGTAAGCTATTGGACAAGTAATTAATTAAGATAACAAAAAATAAAAAAACAAAAACAGTCATGAAAGATGTTTACCAAGAAAAACATGTGATCCCTTATAATAGCTTGATTTTTTTTCTTTGAAAACAAAAACAAGAAAAATAAATAAATAAGGAGTTAAAAAACATATAAAAAAATCATCATAACCATTAACAATAGCACCAAACAAATAAGTTGAGAGAGACAACATAAATAAATTTCATCTTATTCTAATAGTGAGACTATGAAGAAGATAATGAAATTGAAAGAGAGTTTTTAAAGAAGAAATAATAAAACCAAAGATCCTAAAAGTGTATAGGGTTTGAGATAAATGAATTAAATATGAAAAAATATAAAAAGAGAAAGAGATATGGAGAGAGAGAGAGAGATGGGTAATGGGAAATGAATAATTATCTTGAGTAGGGGCTAGAGGAGGCAAAGTTCATATAATTTGAAAAAAAGGTCCATGTTAGTATTGATATGCATGTAAAAGACATGGGTAATTATGTGAGATAGATGAAAAGCTCGAAAAACAGGCAATATACAAATAATAAAAAAAAAAACAAATATTTGATAAAATACACTTAAGGCTTACAAGGGACACTAGATGTAGAAAGGAAAGAGAGTTATTAATGGACTGAAAAAAGTGATGGGTGAGGTGCTACAAAGAAGAATACCACGTGTTGAGAGAATGTGAGAGTAGAACTATTGAAAACAACAAATGAGAGAAAATAATGACAAACAAGACAAAAAGAGAAACACGTATAGTAAGAGTTTGTATAAATGAGACATATAGAGAGAATGAAAACTATTAAGGCTATTTAAGAGGTGTTATGCATGTGAGAAATTAATATAATTAGTAGGAAAATAATAAAGATGCCCTAAAGAAGAAAAATAAGATAGATTAAAGGTAATAGAAACAAAAGGTTTAGCGGAGGGAGACAAAGATAAACCTAGATATATACATGAAGCGAAGGATTAACAATTGTGTATGATAAAAAATGATACATTAGTGGTAAAGAACAATAATGATGAGATTAATAACAATGATGATTAATAGGGTAATTGATGATGGTGGTAATAGCAGTTAGAGGGAAGGTGGTGATGAAGTGAAATATGTTATAATGGCAAATTTGATATAATAATAATAATACTGGTAGATTTGATATGGTATTCGAATGAACAATACCTATTAATATTGTTGGTATAATACGTGAACCATATATGAGAGGTTTTCGTAGTAGAATTAAAAGTTAAGAAAGAAACTTATGTAGATAGATTATATACAAGCAAACTTTTTATGGAAAACACGGTATCAAGATGCAAGGTAGTGAATAAGTGTGGACATAGAGAGAAGAAAGAATTACCTCCAAGAGCAGGCGTACCAAGATTAGCACACACATTTTTTGGTCGCTACAAAACATTGCAAGATCTTTCACAATGATGTATATTTCCTGTAAAAAAACATAAAGTATTTCAAACAAGAGATTTAAAATAAGAGTGATATAAGATAGGTTAGATAAACTTGCAACGAAAAGCTAAATTTCTAGATTTGTGCAACGAAATGGTAGTAATATCATAAGACATACCTTAAATAGGATTGTTCTAGATGTCACTCCATGTTGATGAAAGATAATCAATTTATTACTGAGAAAATACTCAACTCGACTTCAATCCTTAACTGGTTTATTTTATATCAAAAATTACATATTTATACTCTTACAAATTAAAAACCACTTACAAATAATACAATATTTTGTACGAAAACAATGTGCCTAACACTAACATAAAACAAAGCACTGATATATCATACTAACATATTGACGTACAATAGACCATTTACAACTTTGTCATGAACATTAAAAAGACTTAATATGTTTATATATATACATTAAAAAACCAAGGGTCCTAACACCAAACTCGACCAATGACAATATAAACAAAATAGAATGAGACTTGGTGCAATTTTATTTTTCATTTAACTCATTTAAAAAAAATATATATCTTCTTTTTTCTCTCTAAAGGATTCCTTTAGTTATTATGTGACTCAATGAGGTCCCAATCCGCAAAACCATCATTGTTAACAAATATGGCATGAACTTGTTTTTTAGCTTTTGATGGGCATTTAATGGTAATATGTGGTTTTTCTTTTGACAAGCAAAACAAGTGTATGGCCTAACTCTTATTCTCCTTAAAAAAACTATTTGCATGATTGATATTTTCTAATAGTTCGAACTTGTTTGAACTCGGAGATTTGATTATTACTACAACTTTTCAAGGTTATCACTATCTTTTTAACTTATTTTTAAAAGTTGCTAGAAAAGCTATTTTAAAATATTATTTATCGATCACTTTCTTGTTAGATTCAACGACATTACTATAACAATGGAGTCTTACCTTGATGTTTTTTAGCGTGTAATGTTTCTAACACTAATTCACCAAAGTTTGCGAGCAATGATGCAAGATACATGGTGGTACTTGAAGCTTGATAATGTAATCCAAGCCTATACATCTTGTGTAAATAATCTTCATAACACTCCTTAAATTTAACCAATTCTGATAATTTTCTTTTAAAGATTAATATTTTGTCTATGGCCTCTTTATGGGTACATTGAACCACAAACTTGGCAACCATTTTTGTAGATGCCAACACCTAATTTTGGCGTAACTCTCAGGACCACCGCTTTTTTTTTTCCAGGTCAGTAGACGGGGTATAATCCCTAACCACTTTCCACAATCTATCTTATAAGACCCAAACAAAGCTAATGCCTATCAACTAATCCTTTATCCTTCTTGTTGAAGCAGGTGTCTTTAATTGACACGGCTCTAAGCGAGAGCCATGTTATGTTAACACGTGATGTATGGTTCTTCTCTTAAGATTAGGGTTTAGGTTTTCTCTCTTATAACCTAAAAGGGGGTTTCGAAGAGAAGAGACAGCCAATAAAGCTCTTGTAATCTCTGGTTTTACATAATGAAAGCTCTCTTGATCGTCTTCACCCGTGGACGTAGGCTTTAAGCCGAACCACGTTAAATCGTCTTGTGTATGGTATGTGTTTTTTGTTTGCAATAATTTATTCTTCTATTTATTGTGACGTACAATCCAAATCTAGGCTTCCACACAACACTTCTACAACAACAACAACAACAAACAGCCTCATCCCAACTATTTGGGGTCGGCTACACGAATCCTATTCCACCATTCCGCACAGCACTTCTCTGTTTTATTTTGTTCATCATTTTTAGACATATTTTTAAATATAATTTTCTACTTGTCAACACCCAAATTTTGATTTGGTAATGTAGACGAGTCATAGGATAGTAGCAGTAGCAATTCACCCAGCTAAGATGTATTTTCAACCTTCTTCAAATCTCCGGGAAAGAAGACTCTCGCACGGCATACCATTTGGAGCCATTTGAGAAGGTCCACGGGCTTGTGCTCCCAACCCAAGAATTAGACAACCAAACCAGCTGAGTGAACATCCCCAAGAAACCTAGGATTTTGTTTTCCATGCAAAACCCGATATCCAATTCAGCTATCTTCCCTCTCCAATTTGTAAGGGCATGTTTTTAAAGGAAATCACGGTTACATAGTGTGGAGTCCTAAACACCTCAGAATCCATTTCCGACTCCAGCATTTGTTAAGAGCATCTGAGAACCCCCAAAACCACTATAAAATTGTCATAATCGGACCTCTATAGCTCGTAGAATTTGGGTCCAGCAAATTCACAACTTTCCTTACAACAGGACGAAAGGCAAGTTGGCATGACGCTATGATGCATCATAAGTCAAAGGTGGTTGCATTTAATGCATGCACATTAATGATTAATGGCACATCATTAGCATTACATTAGGGGCATTAATTAGCATTTATTACCCCAGGTACCATGCCCCAAGCTCCTCATTTGCCAATCAAAGAGGCTAACATGTGGCACACCACAAGTTGCGAACAAGTTCCCATAAATAATCACATATGATGTGCTTACAGCCTCTAATTGATCTGCCAAATGGCATTTATGAGCCATGAAGGAGAGTGCGACATGTGGTTGTCCCTTCTTAGAAACACCCCCAAAATATGTGCAAAGACCAAAATACCCTCTTACACTTGTTGACATGGGATTCCTTGACAAACTGGGCAATGGAGGCATGACAAATCTCACACATATCCAACCCCTCTTCCTAACATATGGGGCACCCTTGTGTGCACCTATTTTTGCCTAAAAAAGGGACTCACATCCATGAAGGAAAGGGTCTCCAATTGAAAGTGAAAGAGCCGTTACACTCTACTTGCATTGGTCATCTTCAAACTCTAGCCAAACTCCCTTTCTTGCTCTCACAGCCACTCTACCTCCTCATCTTAGCCAAAATTCATTCAAGAGGTCACATTCAACCAATCTCAAGCCACTCACACCACCACATTCAAATGCTCCAATTATGAAAAGCTTATTGTCGCTATTGCCATTCCAAACGGGCTTGCAAGCACCTCGACGGTACATTACAGAGGTAAGTACCTTTGCTCCTCTCCTGTTCATTTTAATAAACTAGTTTCAGGTGTAGATAAGTTTTTCAAGAGCCGTAGGACCTTCTACTAGTCATTTTGAGCTCCAACTGGAGTAGTTACACCGCTTGAGAAAAAGCTGTCTTCGGCTTTGTAACTGCAATAGGACGAGTAATCGTCTGTGGGCCATATGATTACCCATTCGACAAGTAAATGTCTGTCTCATAGATGATTATCCATCCGACAGGTAATCATCTAATCCGAGCATTCGGCAAATGGGTAATCATCCAATCCGAGCATTCCAAAGTCTATAATCTGATGTATATGTCCCATGCTTAGCTCAAGTGATATTTAATGTTATTTTGGTTATCATGTCATTCTCATTTTTACAACTAGCTCCTTGTGGCATGCTCATCATTGTATCTTGATCTTCTTCATATTTAGTTCCAATCTTTTTTTTTTGCTTGTATAAGAAACATTTTTTTTAAATGAATGTATAAAATATGTCAAGTAGCATCCTTTTAATTGATCATTTACATCTCCTAACCACTGTTTATTGTAGAAGTAATATTTTGGACAAGTTAGAAGTGTTAAGGAAGCTTTTTGCTCATTAGACAAGTAATAGTCAGTGAACATTGACAGTTGCTCATCTAACGAGTAAACTAATGATTACTCATTCGATGGGTAGTTGTTAATGAAAATTAACAACTATTCGTCCAACGGGTAGACATGAATGAATATTTATGATTACTCATCTAGAACAGCAAATCCATGATATCTTAAGGTTTGAAAGAACTCTATAAAAAGGAGGGGGTGTCAAGGTGCTTAACACTTTCCTCAATCCCAACCAAATGGCTTACCCAAGTCTCGAAATGAACCAGACCAATGTATGGAGTCATACACATGGATAAACTTTTTTCCGAATTTTCCCTTTTCTTAAAAGGAACACTTGACATTCAACTTCGCCCAAAGATAGAGTTTGTGGCGACTCCCAAAGCACCTGAATGCACAGAAGGCCCATCAAAGTGGCACAGAAAGGGGATGCAAAATTCCCCCGATGTCTACACTACTTTTACAATTTTATTCTCATTATTGTTATTGATATTTTAATTAATATTATTTTAGCATTATTTTCATTAGCATATTATTGTTATTATTATCATTTATTTTATTAGATTTAATTAGTTAAAATATTCAGTATTATTCATTCTTTTTGTTATATGGTAGTCATTATTATTTAGTTAATGTTACCTAGATTATTATTATTGTTATTATATATATATATATATATATATATATATATATATATATATATTTATTTATTTA
>JAOXJP010234663.1:0-24132 GCA_025762735.1 Platanus orientalis
ATCTTTGAGGGGCTTAACAATAGTTTTGACCCAAGGTATTTTTCTTCAGACTCCATCTTTTTGACTCCCATTAAAGAGGTTAGAACATCCACCTTCTCTTGTCTCATGTTTCAAATAAAATGAATAGATGATTTTTCAAAGTTTATTTTTTGGCCGGACCATTTCTCGTATTTAGCTAACACCTCCTTAATTTTGGAGAGGGAGTACCTATTAGCTCTGCCAAAATGGAGGATGTCATCAACAAATAACAAATGACTAATGGAGGGTGCATACCTATTTATCCAAAGCCCTTTGAGGAGTTGAGCTTGTTCTTCCTTGTGTATTAGTTGTGTGAGAACTTCTACACACATAATGAATAGGTATGGAGATAGTGGACAACCCTGCCTTATTCCTCTTGTTGGCCTGATAAATCCTTCAGCAGCACCATTTATTAGAATAGAGAATGATGTAGAAGTTACTCCTTCCATTATCAGTTCGATCACTGAAGATTTGAATCCATAATTTTGCAAAGTGGATTTTAGAAAGCTCCATTTAATTTTGTCATACACCTTGGACATATCTAGCTTAATAATAAAAGCACCTTCTCGTCCCCTCATCTCTCTCATTGAATGAAAGAGTTCTTTGGCAATGATCACATTATCTAATATTTGTCTGCCTGCAACAAAAGCACTGTGGTTTGGAGACATAAGCCTATGTAAAATAGGTTTTATTATGTTGGCCAGGATTTTGGAGATAACCTTATATAACACATTACATAAAGCAATTGGCTGGTAATTCGAGGGATACTCATTTTGTGATTTTTTTTGGATCAAAACAAGATTGGTATGGTTTAGTTGAGAAGGAAACTTCTTATTACGGAAAAAAAAATCAACACAAAGCTTACCACATCATTGCCTAGAAAATCCCAACATTTTTTTAAAGAAGATTACAGGAAGTCCATCTAGACCAGGACTTTCATTGGATTTATGTCCTAGATGACTTGAGTGATCTCATCTTCTTTTAGTACTTTGACAATGCTGAGATTGTCTTCTTCATTGTTTGGCTCCTTTGTCAGAACAAAGCCCGCATGCAAAATTTCTGGATTTGCTGATCTAAAAATATCCTTAAAATACATTATGAAGGTGGAGGTAATTTCATCAGGATATACAATCCATTCTCCATTCTGGGTTCGAATGGCAGATATTCTATCCTTCCTTCTTCTATTCAGTGTTGATGCATGAAAGAATTTGGTGTTCCTGTCTTCCTCTTTGATCCAAGAAATACGGGATCTTTGCCTCCAGTATATTTCTTCATTTTGGAGTAAATCATTGTATTTACTAATCATCTCTTTCTCCTCCGATCTTTCTAAGTCTAAAAATGTACCTGTTTGAATTTGTGAGATAGCCTATCCTTAATAGCTGAGAGCTCATTTTGTATGTTGCCAAAATGTTTCTTGCTCCACTTTGAGATGATCGTTTTGTAATTGTTCAATCTAAGAACAATTTCTGCTTATTGATTCTAGCTCCATGTATCCTTAGAGAATTAATGAAAGTTGTTGGTAAGCCACATGGCTCCGAATTTAAAGCTTCTTCTCTTTATGAACTTTCTTGCTTTCTCTAAGTTAAGTAGAATAGGGTTATGATCATTGTTGATTGTTGGTAAGTGGCTGATGTTAGCTTTTGGAAATTTGAGTCTCCAACTGCCATCCTACAAAGGCTCTGTCTAGTCTTTCACAGATTAAAAATTGGGCTTGTCTCCAATTAGACCATTTATATGCAAGGCTTGAGTAACCCAAATCGATCAATCCACATTGATTTATCAAATTCTGAAATTCATGGAATTCATGATCGGGGAGAGATAGACCACCTTCCTTTTTAGAGGGAAACATAATTGCATTGAAGTCACCAAAATAGCACCATGGCGAATTATAAGAATTCACAAAATTTTGAATTTCCTGCCAAATCTTGTAACGATCATTTTTCTTTGGACATCCATATACCCCAAGAAGAACCCATTTGATAGGATTATTCATGACCAAGACTTCGGCAATGATGATGTTGTTTGAGGTATGGAGGATGGATAGTAAAATTGCCTCCTTCCAAATAAGCCATAAACCACCAAATCTACCGGTAGTAGGAACAATACAATAGTTAGGCCACCCAATCATATCGATGATTTTTCTTGATCTCTCATTGCTAAGTTTTGTCTCGAGGAATGCGACTTCAGCTTGGGTAGCCCTGAGCAATGAGATTATTGTTCAAAATTTCAAGTCACTGCCCCTACCCTGATAGTTCCAAGAGAGCAACTTCATTTTCCTTGTGGCTGTTCTGGGCCAACCACCACCACCACCCTTTTAGTAGAGTTGTCATTGGATTGGGAGAAATTCCTTCTTTTGAGAAGGTTTTGTTTCTTTAATGAATGAGCCTTTATTCTTCCCTTGAGTCTAGCTCTGTCTTTAAAGCTTGGGCATGAGATTTCAGTAGAAAGTTCATGTCTTTTGGAGGCTGGGATATCGAGCTTTATAGCTCTAGCTTGTCCCCATGCTTTCTTCTTTTCCTAAGTTGCAGCACTTTGAGAGGGGTTGAATGTATCACTTTCCAAGCTTGCATCGTGCTCCATTGGTATAGGTTAAGCCGAAATATTATAATTTGACCAAACCATGGTGTTGGGGAGAGATGACCCTTGGTTGATTGAATATTCCTCCATGGACCCCTTATGCAGATTTTTTGGATTTTCTAAAGCCACGACTTCATTCCCTGTATCGACTTTGTGGGCCTAAACAGTTGCTTTGGCCAAACCAGCTGATATGTCACTAGGTGATGAATAGTGGTGAAAAACTTGTTCAATTTGATTCGGTGGACGTGGGCCACTTCGTTCAACATGGGAGTTGCATGGGGAATTGGTTGTAGTTGAGATTCTCTCCTCATTCACATCTCTTCCCTTGCCTTGCATGAATTGCTTTTGGTTCTCCAACAACAACTTCTCATGTTGACCGAATCTAGTTGTTGGGTCAAATTCCTTTCCATGTTGATATGCTTTAAAACAGTTAAGAGAATCCAAAGGATATACCCCTTGATTTTCTCCATCATTAAATGGATAATCCTCCAAAGAAGGACAAGTCTTAACTTCCTAAAAGACTTTATCTACGATTGGTTTGTTTGGAGATGCTTGATTGTACAGGTTAATAGAATCTTTAGAGATAATTGGAGATTTGGTTGTTGTTGGGCGTTGAATGTGGGAGGGCATATCAATAGTAGTGCTTTACATGGCCACATCACAACTACTTACCGATTTAATCTAACCAACTGTTGCAGTAGCTTTCAAATTGGGATCCACCTTCCTGAGATCTTCTCCCTCTTTCAAATATTCTTGACCTCCCACAACGGGAAGTTTCTCTAAAAGTTGACTATGTCTTCCAATCCCCACATGAAACGTATTAGACTCCACGACAATATTTTTCCACATCATCAGCCTTCAAGTAGCATCATTGGATGTCCTTTGCTCTGGCCTCTTAGAGAGAGAAGATTCTGACCTATAAGCCGTGGATCCTCCTGCTTCCTCATCATCCTCCTCCAGTTGTTTTGCAAATCATCTCTGTCTTTCACCCTTTGCCTTGATGTCATCTTCATATGTCGGTTGCAGCATGGCAAAGAGTTTGGGGTGGAGGTGTTTTGGATAGTTAGAGGAGATGGTTGCCCGTTGCCCTGTGAGTTTGACATAGGCATCTTGGATACGACCTATCTTGCCACAAAAATTGCAAAATCTTGGGAGGCGATCATATTTAATATTTGCTCTGCCATCCTCATTGTTGTCCTTTTTGATTTGTACATACTTCTTTAGTGGTTTGGTAATGTCCAGGAAAACTCTCACCCTTGCAACTTACTCCATTTCGTACTCTCTCCCGGTGAGATGAATTCCGGTTCACCCAATTCTTTAGCAATTTTAAATGTTATCTTTTCAGTAAGATAATCAATACGCAACCCATGGAATTGAACCCATATCTCTGTCAAGTTGAATTCATATTGTTAAGGATCTCTATCTTTCTTGCGTTGCTGGAGGATTATGAGTTCATTGTTATATAACCATGGTGAAAGCATCCATACCTTCTTTAGCATTTCCTCATCTAGGAACCGTATCAAGATTGCACCATTGTAGTAATTTGTAATCTTCACATGGCTGTACTGTTCCCAAGAGCTTAGTAATGTTTCCCTAAGCCCAATGAAGCGCACCTTTTTGCTTGTATGCACCTTGGCAATCAAACAAGTCTTCTAACCACTGACTCCTTTTGTGTTTGTAGCTTCAATATCTACTGTTGATCAATCCTCCCTATCCTGGAGGAGTGCTGCAAATTGAGATATTAACTTCTCTTGCTCACCCATCGCCATTGTTGGGAAATTCTGGAAAAGTGTGCCTGGGAAGCTTCACACCAAAGGACAAAAAGAGAAGCTCATCCTAAGACGAGAGTAAAAGGAAGTTTCATGTGTACCTTTAGGAAGAAAATCAGTGTGGATTATTACAAAGAGATCGATGGTTGGAAATATTTTATTACTTAGGTGATTGAATAAAAAGCTTAGAAATAAGGGAAAAATGATATTGACACGACCTTTATTGATTCTGAGAAATCATATGATAAGTACCTAGACACATCAGTTAGTGGGTTTTGGAATAAATTAAGGATATCAAGTAAAAACCATTCTTAATTTAGGATATAACCAAATAATAACTAATGTCAGAACAACTTGGGAGAAGTGAGTTATTGATAATAATAGGTTTACAGCATGAGTCAGCATGTAACGACCCCAAATTCCATAACCTTATTTAGGCATAAAACTAAGCCGCTACTAAATCGGTTCCATAAACCATTCACTGTAAAAAAAATTTCATTTTTATACTATATTTTAACCTATAGGTTACTTAAAAAATTAACCTTAATCATATCATTTGAATCGGTATAATAATCAATCACTACTACTCATAAATCTCAACGTGCAACATAAATAAAACATATATGTATAATCATTCTACCATCCATAACCTCATCTCCCATCATCAACATAGGAGGTATAAGTCTCTAAACCAACATTTAAAGTATAAGGTTTACAAATCACAAGTATTGAGAATTAGAGTTAATACATCCCAAATAAAAAGGTCCAACACAAGAACAAGCTCCATAAAAGTGTTGAAAAATAAACTAAAAATGGCATCTACATGCATGCTTTTCCCGAACCTCAAGGCACTTTAATAATGTACATGTACTAATCCTCACCTAGAAATATGATAGATCCATGACTCATAAGTAGGTACACAAAACCTATTACAAAACTGGATGGTTAAAGCATGAATCTTTCAATATAAAAGTATTGAATATATCTTCATATGGAATACATACCAATTTCTAGCATGTAGGCATGTGTTAATGTACATACATCATCTACTAATCAGTACAAGATCTAAATACTCATCATCATGGTTCTTCATGTAGGAACTATGCATGACAATTCACATTATTCTATTTATACATGGTATTCTTCTAGTACTTATATATAACAATATGCATGATTCTACCTATACAGGGCATTCTTCTTATATATTTGCATGGCAACATATATAACAATATGTTGGTAAATATTTTCTAATCCATTCATATTAAAGATATTTAGTGTGCTCCCAATGAACATTTCTATTCATTTCTTATGTATAAACTATAATTTCCTAATATGAATATGCATATACAAATCTTTTCAAATTAGGCATGCATCATTCTTAAGCAATTAGCAATCATAATAGCACAATTGTATAATGAGACATATGAAATTATACTTCCATATTTAACAAGTCTATCATTATCTTAGTACTTATCATTCATCTTCTTACTTGTTACTTATCATTTATTATATTTTCACTTATCACTTATTAGCTTCTATTGTCCTTGTCTTAATATTTACTTATTGTTTTTCATTAGCCATTTAACACCTATCATTGATTTTTATAGCATTAAGTTGTACCCTAATGGGAGAACCATCATACATCTTCATTTTTTCTTACATAGTTTATGAACTTATATTCTTTTAAAGATTATGAGCTTTTACTCGTTTCTTAACATTTTTTTTTACTTACTTGTATAAAGAATCTGTATTTTCATTAGTAACTTATGTACTTTCTCTTTCTTTTATGATACTTTCTTTCTTACATAGCTTGTGTACTTTTTCTTACTAATGAAACTTAGATGTTTTTATTTTCTTGTTTTAATACTCTTCTTTCTTTACATAACTTATAAATTTACTTTTAAAGCTTATGTGTTTTTCTTTTCTTTAACACTTTTTTTCTTATCATGATTTTTACTCATTTTTTGTGTCTTATAAACTTTTCTTTTTTCCTTAACATAGTTTCATTATCAATAGTGGGGCCTTCAAGCTCCCTTACACTTACTCATACTTACTTACTCTTGGTATCACTTTCTTACACTTGTTTTTTCATTATCTTACACTTTACACTTTTCTTTCACTTACTTATATTTGGATATATCATATTATCTCTAACCATAAAGACCATCATCATACCAATGTTTATACTCCAATGAGAGGGCTATTACTTCACTTATTATTACATAATTTATGAACCTTTCATTACTTTTGAAGCCTTTGTACTTTCATTTTTTATCTTGACATTTAATTATTTTATGTGATTTATGAATTTTTCCTTTCTTTATGACAGTTTTTTTTCTTATAACTTTTTTTATCTTCTTATATACTTTATATTTCTCAATAGTGAGACTTTTAACCTTACTTCATACATTGACACGTTGTATTATTCCACAATGGTAAGGGCCATCATACTTTACCATTGAGATTTATTCTCAATGGAAACGCTATCATTACATTATAGGGTCCATTATACCATTACATTATACCCTAATGAGAAGGGCCATCATACCATTGTTTATACCCCAAATGGTAGGGCTATCATATCATTGTTTATATCCCAAATGGGAGGGCCGTCATACCATTGTTTATCTCCAAATAGGAGGATCTTCATACCATTGCTTGTACCTCAAATGAGAGGGGTATCATACCATTGTTTATGCCCCAAATAAAAGGGTCGTCATACTCCGCCATGAAATTGTATCTTCAATGGGAAGGTTATCATGTTCCTCATCCTTTATATCTTAGTTACTTTTACTTATCACATAACACTAATCATCATTTAGTTTCCAATTGTGAGACCTTCATTATTCAGACACTCGTCTTTACTTTACTTATCTCATTTTATTCTTTACTTATTCCCACTAATAGGACTTTTACATCTTGTCATTCTTACTTTTCTTTTATGTTTCCTTGAGTCTTTTACCCATTTCATTTTCTATTAGCTCATAACTTACTTTATCTTATCCCCACATGGAGCATTCTTTGATCATGATTTAAGAATATATACTATTCACATGTTACATTCATTAATTTAGTAATAGAGAATAAATCTATCATTATAGACATTCACTATTATCATAAAAAAGAATCCAACTTTATACCATACATTTGCTAACATGATTAGGAGTATATGGAACACCAATGAACCATTTTCTAACTTATTTAATGAGATATATGAGATTCTTCATATTATTATGTTTCCAAACATCATGTAATTAAATACTAACCTAAATGAAAGTTTCAATAATAATCATATTACATATGCTTTCCAATCATTTACAATCCCAACTCATAACTCAATTAAATCATTCTATAACAATCCCTAAGCAATTAATATTCTACTATTGACTATTTTCATTTTAGTAGGAGTCAATATGTATCATAATCAATTACTATATATGTAATTAAATCATTTTCTTCATTCTCACAATAATATATTAATAGATGTTTAACTCCAATTAAAGTATTATGATTTTCGTGGCAAATTAGGATTTTCATGCATTAATAGCTATCATGGAGATTATAGATTCATAGATTCTTAACTTATATGTTTTCAAAACTCATGAAATCTAATATCTTAAGAAAATATATATACATATAAGATAAAACCTCTTTTATTTACAAATTAAATTAGAGATTTCTAAGATCATAGCATAATATAGCAAGATCTTATCACAAATCACCATAAGAGTTAAGGTTTTTTAGGTCCTAGCAAAGGGTTCACAAACATATGAGGAAACATTCATAGACTCAAGATTTCACCATCACAATACTTCTAGGAGCGTAAGAAAAAAATGAGAGTAAAATTTGTGTAACTACTTACCACAAGCTTCAAGTCCTCCTAGCCAAGAAGATCTTCAAATAGGACTTTATTTCCCCTTCAAATATCCTTCTTTTCATAAGATTAGACCATTAATTTATGGGTATAATCTATAAACTAAAAAGAAATTACAAATGAAATAATGAATAACCCTAGATCTAAGCATTAGAGTCTCACCTTGCTCTTGAAAAATGAGAGCTCTCCATTTTCCCAAAAAACTTCTAAAGTTTATATCTCTCTCTAATTTTTCATCTTCTTATGATAAAAAGCCCTAAATGGGGTAAAAATAGGGTTTGGGGTTGTTCCCTGAGGTTCTCCCACGAAAATAGGGCAAAAATCATGTGTTGACACAACCCAAAAGTGAAATATGGGCCAGGACGAGCACTCGGGATGATTGACAAGCACTTGAGCTCCTCCATCGCAAGCCCTCGTTGGTACTCGTGAGCCCTCATGGTCTCCGGATCCTTGCACAAACAACCCATAGTAAAATGACTATAACTTTCTCTAGAAAACTCAAATTCAGTCACCGTTTGTTGGGTTGGAAATTAGATTTCAAAAGATTTATAAGTGTTATGTCTTATACTCTAATTCTTCCTACAATTTTATTTGGGTATCTCCAAAGTTACCTCAAATCAGTAAGTCTGACAACACAGACCCTTCTATGGGAAAACAATCATAACTTCCTATAGGAAACACCTATTTACACATGATTTATTTTGTTAAAAAGTAAACTCCTAGATATTTCTAACAAGGTATGGGATGACCCTCAATTCTCTTAGAATTGATGTCAATGGTCTCACAAAGGTACCCTAAATGCAAAATTAGGATAATTTCCGAACTTGATAGGTTCAAGACCAACTTGGGTCTTACACTTCTAGCTTGGTCCAACGGGTGCCTAAACCACTCTATGATATGTTTAAAAATGTAAATCACCATTTTATCCATATAATGGTAAATTATAATTTTACCCTTACTGAAGTAAAATTATAGTTTTGCCCTTTAAGTGAAACATAGGGTGTTACATTATTGATTTTGAGAAATTATATGACTAGTACCTAGACACATCAGTTAGTAGGTTTTGGGATAAAATAAGGATACCAAGTAAAAACCATTCTTAATTTAGGGTATAACCAAATAGTAACTAATGTTAAAACAACTTGGGGGAAGTGAGTTACTGATAATAGTAGGTTTACAACATGAATCAGCATAGAACTTTGATCTCTTTACAAATTTTATGGATTGTAGGTTAGATAATCAAAGAAGAAGCCCTATGGTATAAGTTATTTACCAATAATAAAGTTTTGATTGATGAGACAATTGATGGGTGAATACCAACTTAGAACCATGAAGGGACTTTTTAGATTTAAAATTTCTAAAAACAAGGTTAACTAAAACAAAACATGTAGAACATATTTTAAAAAAAATATGAATTAAGCAAGGTACTAGTTATTGACAACCATGAGATACCCAAAATGGGCATTTTCATCATCTTAGATTAATCTTATATAAAAAGGGAGACATTAAATAGGATGTTGCTCATAGAATTATAACAAGGTGGGTGAAGTAGAGGGATGCTTTGGAGTGTTGTGTGCCATTAACATTGAAATAAAAAATTTATATGATGGTTTTATAAAACTAACCATGATTTATAGAGCAACACATTAAACAATCAATAAATAAAACTTACATAGAATGAGCGTAGTTAAGATGGATGGGTAGTGGGAAAGGATTATAAATAAATCCATATGTTAGAACCTAGATATTGTACCATAGGTGACAAGATGAAGTGTCAATTAAGATCTTTCAACTAGTGGCATTAGACGATTATAGTCTTGCAATGTTAGTTACAATCCTTCAGTCACAAAGGAAAGGGATTCAACCAGCCATGTTCAGTCTCTGTTTATATATATATATATATCCTCAACCATTAGTTTCTTTATTCTTCTATGCATACAACCACAACATAAGAAAATTTGGAGTTTAAATTTGTAACAACACTAGTTTTTTTCTTCTTCTTACCTTTTCTTACTTCTCTCCAAACCCAAATCAGCTAGAAATCTCCCACAGAAAGATCTTCATAAACATTCCAACGAAAACTCAGTAGAAGATTGTGGGACAGAAAACATGGTAACCACTGCTAAATCACATTTGGTTTTGTTTCAAAGAGGTTGAACTACTAAACACATGGAATTTTTTAATCAAAAGGCATCAAAATATTGCTTCTCACTAAATGTCTCATGCTGGTGAAATTAATAGAGCTTTAAATGCTTAATAAAGTAAATTTGCTGGCTTCAAATTAAAGGAGAACACTAAAACCACATCAAAATCCAGCCAACCTCCAGTACTAACATAAAACATCAAAGCACATCAAAATCCAATCCATTGTTTTTTGTTGCATTCTCTCTCTCTCTCTCTCGATAAGTAAATAGATTCCATTAACATGTAAAAATTACAATCATGGGTGTGTACATTGGTTCAAATCATTACAAATGAGTCTCCACAAGGGTCCTAAAAATTCAGATGGCTCTAAAATGGTTTCTATTGTTGAAGTTGTCATTCATAACATGTCCACAGCTTGGTTCATTTCTCTCAAAACATGTTGAACGCCTACCATCTCCAAGCTTGATATTTCCAGCAAGATAAAACTCTTGAGGCATAAAACCTGCCAACGACAGTCCCATTTGGATTTAAGAATCTCAACTATACCTTTAGAGTTAGTGATAATCTGAATTTTGGTCGCACCTCTATTCTTTGCAATTTTGATGCCTTGAATAATCGCAAACAGCTCCACATAAAGGATGTTATTGCTGTTTGTTCTACCCATGTAGGCACAAAGAGCTCTACTTGTATCATCCTGTAAAAGACCTCCATATCCAAATCTATTTTGTGTGACCGAACCATCAATGGACAACATCATGAAAATTGCTTGTGGGTGGATCAAGTTGCATATCCACACTACCTCTTGTGTAGCATTGAACTTCAAGTTCCAACATTGTGCAATGTACTTGCTCCAAGGATTGTCTTGCCAATTTTGTCAAAAGTTTCTACTGCAGCATGTATATCTAAAATAACATCTTTAATGATTTGGTGTATGGTATGAGATGAATTAGAAAACCTTCTTATGTTTGGTTCTCTCCATATATGATACAAGGTGCAGTTAAAAGCCAACTTTCCAACAATAGTTTTGGTTGTGTCTCCCTTACATATCCTTTGGATCCACTTGAGTTCCCCCCACCATCTTCTTATGTGTCTCAGTTGAAAGTTAAGTATCTTCAAGATTAGGATCCAATTTTTTTGTGTAAAATTGCATTGGAAAAAGAGGTGATTGATATTTTCCCTGTTATTCCAATAAAACAACATTGAGAAATTGTTAGTATTTTTAATTTACAGAGCTTTCTTTGAGTTGGAAGGCTTTTGGTAAGGATCCTTCAAGTGAGAAAGCTATGCTTTGGGATATTGCATGGAAACCATACAACATCCACCCAATCTCCTCTTTGTCAAATCTCTTTCTTATCAAGTTCCAGGTTGATTTTGTAGAGAATTTTCCATACGGACTTGTTGTCCAAACAGTGATATCTTCATCGATGTGGTGTTTCTTCTCAATACCAAACAATACTTCCCATACTTGAGTTAAATATAAGTAAGTTTTCGTTTTCTGTAATGCCAATTTCCATGTTATAATTTTACAACCACCTTAGCTGTTCTTGTCATGCCCGCGTCATATCTTATTCTTTCACCAAAATATTTGATTAGTACCCTAACTGGATGCCATCTATCAAGTCATAACACAGTGTTAACTCCATCACCAATTATATTTAGGATGTGATCTCCAGTCAAGTGTCTTAGCTTAGGCATTTCTCTCCTTTGCCAAGTACAATCACTTTTCTCCTTAGCTTTCCAAATAGATTCCTCATTTAGGTACTTGGAATGAATCCATTTAACCCATAGGCTTTCCTTCCGGGATGTCACAACCCATATATGTTTCAAAATGCTTGCCTAATTCATGTCCTTCACTCTCCTTATGCCTAAACCACCCTCTAGTTTTGGTGAACATATCATTTTCCAACTAATAAGTTGCATTTTTCTTGTTAGATCTGAGTCATTTCATAGAAATTTAGCAAAGATCATTTCAATCATCTTAGTGGTTTTGCTACACAAACTAAATAGTCCAGACCAGTAGATGTAACTTCTTTAAAGAACTAATTTAATTAATTTCAATCTCCCTGTATGGGATAGTGATCTATTTTTCAAACTACCAAGTCTTATTTTGATAATATCAATTATGAGGCTGCGATCTTTGTGTGAAAGCTTGCTCAAAATTTAATGGAACACCCAAATACTTAAACATGAGGCTTCCTTCATTGAACCCGGTAATATGCTTGAGCTACTCCTCATGTTCTATAATGCCCACAATTATTTGGCATGATTTTGCAACATTAACTTGCAATCCAGACATGCTTGAAAAATGTTGCAAGATACCATTCACTTTTTCAATTGATTTTTTGTTTTCCTTACAAAAGATCACGAGGTCATACAGAAAAATTAAGTGGCTCAAGTTAAGGCACTTACATTTATGGATGAGATCCAAATTTCCTTCCCTAACCTCCTTGTCCAGTAGGGATGATAGAGCTTCCATGACCAATGTAAACATGTAAGGTGACATTGGATCCCCTTTGGTGATCTTCTGCATTCCAGACATGCTTGATATTAACAAGAATAAAAAACTTTGGTGATCTTCTGCATTCCATAATCCATTACAAGAAATTATCAAGGAAACCCATTTTCTATAGGGTATCTTCAATGAAGTTCCAATCAACAGTACTATATGCCTTCTTAAGATCTATCTTGAAAAGACTGGTAGGAGAGTGATTCTTCATTTCAAAACCATGGACAATCTCATGGCAAATCAGAATGTTATCACTAATTGATCTCCCCTTAATAAATGCAGATTGATTATGGCTAATGAGAGAGTCTGTGACCTGTTGTAATATGTTTGTAATAACCCTAGTGATGAGTTTATACAACAAATTACATAGTACAATAGGTTTATAATCTAAGAAAGTTGAGGCCGCAAATGATTTTGGAATGAGGCAAATAAAAGTTGAAGTAATCTCATGGAGAATTCAACCATGTTGAAAGAATTGACTTATTATAGAAATGATGTCATTTTTAATGATTGATCATGAAACTTTGAAAAATGACATAGTGAATTCATCCGGGCCTGGAGCCTTACCTTTCTTGCAAAAAAATATAGCTTGAGTAATTTCTTCTTCTGTTACCTTCTTTGCTAAGAAATTTTGTTGATCTTCATTTAAAGTCTTGTTTGGTTGCCACCCATAATTGTTTTGATTTGTCTATCGTTGAGGTGCCGATAAATCCATAAAATAGTTCTGTGCCTTCCTAATATTCTTTTGAGAATGAAGAGTCCGCCCTTCTTCAATGATAATTTTCTGGATTTGGTTTCTATTCCTTCTCTCCAATATAGCTTTATGGAAAAATCCACTATTTAGGTCACCTTGTTGAAGCCATTTAATCCTTGATTTTTGTTTTTAATAAACTATCATCTTATTCAAGAAGAAGCATATAGTTTTCCAAGGTCTTTTTTTCTTCCCCACCAAGCTCTTCATTTAATGGATCTTGTTTTGCAGTAGCTTGAGTAATGAAAATTTCTTTCTCTTACTTCCACCAATTTGTGGTCAATTCTCCCTACTTTTTGGTTATTCCATTTTTTTGGGATTTCTTGGTTTCTTGCAGCTTTTGAGAAACTTTGTAAAGGGGATTGTCATGCACTCCCACAGCCCATGCTTCTTTAACAACTTCATGATAACCATCCATTATAGTCCACATGCTAAAAAATCGGAACTGTTTAGGACCCCTGATGTTCTACAATTTTTTATAAGGGCAGCCAATGATTAGAAATATTACCAGCAGGAAAAAAGGTTACCTCTGAATTGACATAGTAATTTAACCATTCCTTGTTCACTATAACTTTGTCAAGCTTGCAATCAATTCTACCAAGACCATCTTGTTTGTTGCACCATGTGTAATATTCACCATGCCATTTTATATCATGTATATCATCTCTCATCACACACATGTTGAATTCACCACCAACTTTACCATCACTTGGTTCACCACCCTTTTTTCCTGACTAAGCCATACACAGTTGAAGTCACCAACGAGTACCCACAGCCCTTTAATTCTTTGTTTCATTTGAATGATGATAGCCCACAATGTATGCCTTCTTTCCCTTGTGTTTAGGTCATAAATAGCTGAAAAGAAAACATTTTGATTTGATTAAGGAATCTCCATGTGACAAATAATCATCTGATCTGATATGTATACAACATCAACATTCACCAAATCATTTATAAATAACACCCATATTCTACCATTGTAGTGAGCAAAATAATTGTCAATGCACTTCCATTGGTTGAATGATTTCTTTATAATATCTTCTTTGCTATGCTCTTTGACCTTGGTTTCAACCAAAACACAAAACATTGGATTGTGTTCTTGCATTAAGATGTTAACTTCTATTTGTTTTTCAGGATCATTTAGTCCCCTACTATTCCATGTAAGAAGTTTGATCATTGATTTATCTTTGGTATAGAAGAATCCACACCCTTCTTGTGTAATTTCTATGGCTGACTTCTATTATCTCTGCTACACTTTTATCCATAAAAAATCTCTAGGTAGTAAATTTATTCAATCTAGGTTTAGCTGTATGATGAAAATTCCTCATGCATTTTACAACGCTAGATGGACTCGGATTTTCAGTGACCCTTCTACTCTTTTGTTTTGATTCTCTTGTATGGGTGTGTTTTCGTTTACCCCATTATTTGAATCATCATGAACATTTTCATTCTTTGTGTCCCTATTCTCCATGTCCCCTTCCTCCAATTGATATTGTACATTATGTCCTTGTGGTTCATACACATCCACTTCAACTTGACTAATTAAGTTTCTTTCGCAACTTTTGGTTCCTCTTCTGGATTGGTGGGAGTGTGACTATCCTCCATCATCAATAGTTCAAATCTATTGTTATGCATAACAGTGTTTTGTCTTCAAAATGCTAAGGCTATTTTTCTTGTCTGCATGTTGTTCCTCTTTATTATCTTCTATTGTAGTAGCATGTATATGCTCATTCTCTTCATTCAATTTCTTCTTTTTAGCCACCAAAATATGCTTTATATCAGTTTTACGTGCACACTGTCCATCTGAATACCTAAAGCATTTACATGCATTTCATCTTGGTGGTTTCCAGTCAAAACTTGTATGACCACACCATGGGATGACATGTGGTAGGTATAGGGTTAAAGGGGTCAAAAAAGTTTTTATTTCAAAAAGTAGGTGTCCAAAAGAGCATCAAATTAAAAAAAAAAAAACATCACAGGTTTGTCTATGGCACATGTCTCACATGGTCACATCAATTGTGGTCACAAAGCATTTGCTCCCGAGGAAAAACACCCTCCTAACTCTCCAACTAGTCACACCTATTTTATAGAGCCTTTCCAAGTATAACTGTAAAAATACATTAAATGCCCTTTATACTATTTTTTTTTGTTTTTGTTTTGGTAAGAGCCCTTTATACTAATTTAATGTAAATAAAAACTAAGGATAAATTAGGTTAATGAAATGTGGATACACTACTAATTTGGTCTCACCATTGGGAATGATAGTGTTCCAAGTGATATATATATATATATACATACATATATATATATGTATGTATGTATATATATACATACATACATATACATACATACATACATATATGTATGTATATACATACATACATACATATACATACATACATATATATATGTATGTATATACATATATACATATGTACATATGTACACACACACACACACACACACACACATATATATATATATATATGTGTGTGTGTGTGTGTGTGCGTGAGTGAGAGAGAGAGAGAGAGAGAGAGAGAGCACTTTGATGTTTTAACCCTAAAACAACATGTATTAACTTATAGTCCATAACAAAGACTTGCATTTTTTCATCACAGAACATTTGTTTCATATATATATATATATATATATATATACATTTATAAAACAAATTTAGATCTCAATAGATCAACTGAGGCTTCATTGAATAATGAATCATGAAAGAGAACTCCACATTTAAGTTCATTCATTAATTTATTTGATTTGGCAATTGGACGGGATACAAAAGGACCACAAAACATGAGAAGTTTGCCAGTGACAAGTTATAGAGCTTGAGCTCTATTAGGTTAAACTTGAGCTTTTGTCCCTCTCTCACAAGGAAATTTGCTGCTTGATTAGCTTCTCTAAATGCATGGATAACTTTAACTTGCTTGAAATGATAGCAAGTTACATGAGGAATATCATATATAAGCTAATGGTGCATTAATCAATGTCAATCATCTTATGATGAGAATGGTAGGAAGCATGAACCAAGAAAAATGAACCCCCCTCTTTAAACCCTTTTCTAGGGTTTCAGTTGAATATTGAATGGTCTAAAGAAACCTCTCCTAAGGAAAATAAAAAGGGAGCTACTACTTGCACCGTTGAGATTTTTAACCTCCCCTCATTTTTCCTCTCTTCTAAGTTCCCCTCACCTAGTTTTAAGCATCCCTCATGCACTTCCTATAATATCCTTTTAGATAAACCTCTCCCACACCTCCTTAAAACCTGAAGCACACTCCCACAACTCCATTTCTTCTAATTTCCCCTCGTCTCTATCCAAATACATTCGTTACTCTCCCTCTTCCTCACCTTTCCTCTCCCCCTCCCTCAGCTGCTACATCTCCAAACACTCTCCCTCACATTTCCTCTACAACCCTCTCCCTCTCCCTCTCCCTTACATTCCCTCTCAAATCCCCCTTAAATTCTCACCTTCAAGAGATATGGCTTGTACTCGAGGTGGACGACAACATAGAGCCCTTGTAAATGGGAGAAGAAGCTTGATGATCAATGGTAGATCAAGGGCGGAAACGAGCATAGCGGTGAATAGTAGTAAGTTTTTTTTGAAAAGCGTTTTTTTGGTCTGTTTGGACTAGTGTTGTCGAGTAAGGCAACCCCTGCTTGGACGGCCCAGCCGAGCAGGGCCTTCCCCACTCAGACAGCCCAGCCGAGCAAGCAATGTGAGTAAGCAATGTATGCTCAATTGTGCTGTCCGGGCAGGGCAAGCCCTACTCGGCTGGGCTGTCCGAGCAGGGGTTGCCTTACTTAGCAACACCAGTCCGAATAGACAAAAAATTACTAAATATAACAAAAAAAAACCAAAAATAAATAATGAATTTTAAAATTCTAAAATTGTTAATTTAAAAAATACTAATTTTAAATACTTCATATAAATTTGTTTTTCTAGTATAATTAAAAAATAATTTTTTTTGTAAAATTAAAATAGTTTATTAAAAAAATATTTTTTTAAATATTTAATTCGTTATTGTGCACGTCTAATACAATATGACATGTGTCAAATATGGACACCGAAGATGACTACTTTGTTCCTATGGCATTTGCCTGCCAGCGTCAGGTTACAGAGAGGGTAGGCCCATCTAGGTATATGGCATATACTAGCGGCTCGTACGTAGAGCCTGCAGCAAATGAGCATGATGTAATAGAGGTGCCTGAGTATAGTGGAGAGGTGCGTGAGAATGTTGTAGAGGTGTCTGTCCCCGGAACACCTATAGACCTGACGCTTCTCACTGGCTATCCCACACACGTTATTGAACTTATATGGCGACATCAAGTAATGTTTTAAAGATTGAAAATTTACACTTATTAATAATACTCGACGTACTAATAGTATTTATTTCAATTACAGGTGCGCTCATTGCTGAAATTGATTAATCACAGATTAAAGAAAGCATAGTAGAAGTACTAGCATCTAGATTTGTAGAATGGGTTATGGCTAGGATAAATTGAGCATTCTGGACTATTCCTACTAGTTCACAATTCGTACTGGATAGTGAGTTCATCATTATCTCTGCATTCGTTGAATGATGGTACCCCGAGACAAACACGTTTCATATGTCGTTTAGTGACTATCGTATTGGATGATGTCAGCATGCTACTTATTATTCCCTTGGTTAGGAATATTGTCTCCCTTAGTTTAGTGGATGAAGCATAGACATTGTTATCTTGTGCACTTGGAGTGATGGCGGAGGAGGCTCGCAAGGAGCTTAGGTTTGCACGGGGGTACTCAGTCAGGTTAGAGTGGCTATGGTGCAGATTTCATGGGGTGATTGACGATAGTGGTGATGAGGTGATTAAATGCTCTGCCATGGTATACTTATTCTATCTGTTTGGGTGCACATTGTTTACGATTCGGGTGCCGGTCGATTACCTCCATTGTTTGGAGAATCTCGATATCGTACATAGTACTCTTGGGGAGTTGCTGCGCTGACATATTTATATCGATAGTTGGGGTTTGCCAGTAGGTCAGAGGTAAGGCAAATCATCGGGTACCTTACGTTGATGGAGGAGTGGATCTTTAAGCACTGTCCCGACATTATTTCGCATCGGAACATTGATTATCAGCCTTGCTAGCCACGCATCCAGCATTATAGGCCACGCAGGGGAGACAGGTAGTCTTATGAAAAACATGAAGGCACTCCGAAAGACCATTGATGCATGGGTCCCCAACGACGTATTGTGTTTATTTTATATAGTATAGTTCAGTATTTTTTTAATGTAATTGTCTTTTATTTGTCTGACGTATATGTTAACTTATGCAGGTCATGTGGTCACCATATGACAATTACAGGCTGTATCGCCCACTGCCTGATATTGCATATCACCCTGACATGCTTAAATGCCTTGACATTGTGGAACCCTATCATCCAATGTGGTTCCTGAGGCAGTTTGAGCGACAATAAATTATTCTATCTGCCCCACTAGCCTCGAGACAGTGAATACGTGGTGCCACTGCATCATCATACCATCCCAGCTATGTTTTCTATGAGAAGGTATGAGCGGTATGGCAGAGCCACGTACTCTTCATCAAGCATCAATCCCTACCCTCATGTTATCCCGACGATTGTGCGTCTGGCTATATGGACTGGTATGCACTCGTATCACATTGATATGTGCAGAACTCAAAGCATAGATCACATGGAGCACCATAGCCTCAATAGACGAGCTTCGGGTAATCATACACGACAGAGGAGGTATATCATGTCAACATTTATATTTTTCATATTTCTCTCATTTAAGTTAATTTTTTTCATTACAACTTATATTATATTTATCTATGTTTATTCAACTTGTTGAGTGGGCCATGTCTTTTTTGAGACCAGTCGTGGAGGATTGTCTTGAGAGGATGACCCACGGTAGATTGGTGAGTACGATTATGCAGGTTTGGGATATGATGACATGTCATGGCAAGTCCGCGACGGCAACGACGACACTAGTGGATATGTATAGATGAAAGAGGTGTAATCACAAAAACCACAGAGAGTTTTTTTTTTCATTTTTAGTTGACGAATTGTATTTTATACTTTATAGTGAATGAGGCCCTTCATACATTATATTATTTTGTTCAGGGATGACCCTATTTATGTAAACCACAGTTTGTCTGTTAGCGTTTATTCTTTACTTGTTATTATAATTACATTTTTATACTTTAAAAACATGCACTAAAAGATCTCATTCGCTAAATGAATAAAAGAAAAGAAAATAACAGGTAAAAGGATAACAAATTAAAACAATTGGTAGGTTAACTGTCGAGAGATTTTCAAATATATGATATATGTGCTAGCTCAATAGCAGGGCATATGCCATTTTCAAGTATATTAATTGTACATGGTTGTGGGACTGTGTGTGATATGGAAGTGTATTCTTTAAGTAATGGTTTTGAAGCATAAAAATTAAAATAATATTAACATTAATTACCAAAGGAATATGTTATTACAAAGGGGGTTCATCCCTATCGATTAGATATAGAAGTTGTTAATACAAAATTGCATAATCAATGCACTGTGTGAGTGTCCATCCTTATCTATTAGAGATATCTAAGCTATCTTCCGCTTCAGTTAGTCATCAATTAAATCCATTGTCTCCTGTGTTGTTACATCCTCACTAATTACACATTAGAATTTCTCAATTCTTGGTTCCTACGAATGTAGTGCCCATCTTGACACATTATTGCTCTAGTATCTATATCAAAGTGCCGTGATTGGTGGGATAGGATGACCTGACACAAGGAAGACCTGCACACATAACAAATAGTGAAGTTAAGCACTATTAAAAATGATTGACTGTAATAACACCCTACACGTTAATGTTTACCTGTACAAAGTGGTTATTGTTTATGAAGCCTATAGCAACTTCCTTCTGGGTAGCAGTGGGTAATGGGTCGGATCGGAGTAGCAAAAATGTCAAACATTGTTACGCACTCAAAAGGTATAATACAGAAATCGCCTGAAACATACAATTTCCATCGGCTGCTACATCTACAATATGCTGAATAAATGGGCGTATGCCATCTGAAAAGTGCATAATGTAAATATCATAGGACGTTTATCAAATTGATGACGTACGAACGACCTATGATAGAAAGGATGATGCATGAGCAACAACAACATGACAAATCATAATAATTAATATGTAATATCATGGGTGCATGGTAGGTCGTCTAAGCTGACACTCGCATACAAATGAGTTAATCCCAATAAAATCAGTCTGTTTCATTTCATCAAGTAACTTCTCAAGTGTAATGATGGAGACGTTCCCACAAAACTCTCTGAACTCAGACGGCCTGAAACTATGTTGGACGACTATCTTTGATTTCTCAAACAATATTTTGATTTATGTATGCTGTAATAAGAGCATATTGTGTACGTTTAACCAAGATGTCTCAAAATTTTCCTAATTAGATCTTTACTACCTCTTCAACTTGGCATGGGCACTGTCAACCCTCCAGACAATATAAGGAACAACTAGTTAAGTACTAATCAATGAGGAACAATTGTAAGTAAAATAAAAAAAATTAAAAATTAAAAACAAAATATAACCATACTTATTCATCGTTGTGGCCCCCAGATGCATAACTTAATCTATTTAGGCTGCAACAAACATGTCCCTGTAGGTATCCAGCTAACTACTCCTCACATAGTAAAGTGCGTTTGGATATATACTAAACTGCTTCTCCAATAGTGCTATGTAGTTATGGTAATCCTCTTCTATTGGTGATACCACCACTAGATTCTAGTAGGTCATGAATAAATCTCACATGTCCTTTGTCGAAAATAACTTCTTACACTTTGCTAGCACATTATTATTGATGTGTCACCTACACAACAAATGTGACAGTGGAAAACACTCATGAGATAGCATTCATTAGGGCCAACTCCCTATCTGTTATAATGACATGGGGCAAAACACTATCATCTATAATACTGCGTAAAACATTTAATGCTCAATTAAAGTTATCATCACTCTCATGTTGTAGAAACACAAGCGCCATGGAGAAGGTTATGTCAGTAGACGTTAGCCCAACAATTTCTAAGAGGGGCATACGATATTTGTTCATTTTATATGTGCAATCCATGAGCAACACATGTGGGAATGCATGTAATAAATCCAAACTGGTTGGGTGTGCCTAAAATAAGTCGGTGATAACCTCATTATCCTCCCTTGTACGATGCCACTCAATGTACTGATGCTCAGCCAACAATCTTAATAATTGCTGCATCTGAGATCTCTCTGTCTTCTCTTCCAACTTATATTTGTGTCGTGCATTGTAAACTACCTTCATTGTAGTTGTATTGAGGGGATCTTTTTTGCTTTATAATGATCAAAATGTATTTTGGTCGCATGTTACTCTTGGATATGTCCTTTAATAATGAGTACTCATCTTCGGATAGTCTACCAACATAGGAGTGACCCTCTAGATGATCGGCAACAGAATGGTTATCCATGTTTCATACAACTACTAACATCCAGTTATCATCGTTGGAAAACTTCTTACCCTTCAATCGGAATGGACATTGACATTTTTTGGTATCCGTCCCTCTAACATTCGCATCTACACAAACGTTTTTAAACCTATTGTCTACTTTGTATCGTCCACTCCTCTCACATCCTAGAATCAAACTTGGTTTTCTCACAGCACCACCTGAATCTGATTTCAAAATGTTAAGTACAAATCTATTCCTCCTTCTAACATCTATTACCCACTTAATCAAAGCTGCTCGACTTCTAAATATCTGCACAAGAGAAGGAGAACACAATGGTTAATTGATCCAATAATATTAACGTATACTACGGACTGATTTTAAGCCTATATTACAAACTGATTTTTACCTTGTATGTGATGAACTCATAAGTGTAATCTACAATCATTTCTTCTAAAGTCGTACTACAATGGGTCGAGACATTAGGCTGCAATCACAACAATTAATATTTAAAATATAGCCTAATTAATAATATTAAAAAAATTAAACTTTTTTTTTCAAAAATTTTAAATCTTGTTCGAATACACCAATTCGAGCAAATAGGGTTCTGCTCGAATGAATAATCTGAGCAGACCTATTGGTGCCCAGCTAGTTTATCCGAGCAACGCAAAGGTTGTTTAGATGGACTATCCGAGCACCACTAGGCTTCCTTGTATAGTCCATCCGAACAGTCCTTGTGTTGCTCAGACTAATGTATTCGAACGTGATGTAGAAATTTTCAACAACAAAAAAATTGACATAAATACATACTTAGGAGATTCCTTCTCGCTCAAAATCACTTTCTTGGTATTCTATTGCTTAGATTCTTGCTTGTAATAGTAATGGTTTGCAAATAAGGAGTATTAGAAAGAATAAAAAATATAGGAAGAAACTTAATTTTAGAGGGAAAGAGTATAATGTGCTTAAATATATATTTTTTTAAATGTTTGAAATTGATATAAAATTTTATTCATATTAAAGTATTTTAGAAAAACAAAAAATAGAGTTTTAAGGGAGGTAGATTTAAAAACATATGTGGTATTGGTGTAAATAGAAGTTGAAGCTCCCATACAAGAAACTTTAGGGCTGTTTTTGTTGCGCCAATAGGTACACCTTTTTTTTTTTTTTTTAATTTGATAAACTTATACGATGAGTTATGTACAGCGATATTCCCATTACCAAAGTGAGCGATCCACGAAAGAGATACCTTTCATTATTGCGTAATTGAAAACCCGGAGCGCCGTTACTTTGTTCTCTGTCTTCACTCTTTTAATTCCAGCACCCCAAGCACCGTGTCCCCTCACTTAGTCACTTCCATCCTCTCCGAAAAAAGGTTGTTAACTTTTTTTCTAGAACACTAGCAGCAGGACAAGCTTATATTATATCAGCACGCCGAGATTTCTTCATGCCCAGAAGGATTTGTCTTTTCCACCTCTTCTCAACGATTCATGATGATCTCTATCTACAAAAAAACAAAAACAAAAACTCATTATGAATTCCCCACTGAACCAGAATTATTTTCAAATGCTCTTACCAGTGGCATTACTGTCGGTTGGGACGACGAATAAATGCTTTTATATTCAGTTCGGGCCTTCAAGGTATGTGCCGTCAAGTTATGAAAATCATCTCACCTTAATTATACCAATTGGTTTGCAATGGTTGCTTGTTCCCTCAAAATGTGTTTCACAATTGGACGGTCATGATGATTGAATTTGTACACAAAGAAAGTGTTGTTTGAGGAGAAAAAAATAATTAAAGAGGATAATGATTGAGTTAAGAATAAGAAGTGAATAAAAAGAGGTTTAAAAGCAAAATGAGGACTTTCTATCGATATCAGTTGTCAGAAAGGAAGGAAGTGTCCACTTTGAAAAATTCTTGGACAGTTTTTTTTGACGTGGGACCAATTCTAGCTCATGAATTCTCCCTTGTCAAGGGAAAAGGTCCACTTGAGTTTCTTTTCCCAACTAAAACAAGAA
>JAOXJP010234664.1:0-10127 GCA_025762735.1 Platanus orientalis
CATTTCAGCCACACTCATTTTATGTACGTGTTGTTTGTTGGCTACCCAACATTCTACTCCATAAAGCATGGCTGGTCTTATAGCCATAGCTTTTCCAAATCACATTGAATTCTCAAGATCTTAGACTTGTTGAAAAAGTAATTGAATTATTGAATAACTTTTCTAATGAGAACAAAATCATGCCAAATGGGTAAGTATTGACAGCCCAAATAGCAATTAAAGAAAAATGGCAGAAATACAAAATACAATTTCCTAGAAATAAATAAAACCTAGTTTAATTGAAAAATAAATATGAAACTCAACACTAATTTATAAGAAACTAACCTAGATTAACCCAATACTAACAAACTTAAATATTTTGCCATACAAAAATTTACCAAACCCAAAATATACAAATACACCTACATAAGACCATCACTTATGGGTAGTTTTTAATCCCACATCAATATCCTTTTTTTTTTTTTCAGCAACTAATACATACCCTCATTGCAAGTCATCGATATGATATCAAGGGGCATTAAAATAGAAAAACCCCCAATTTACCAAACCTCCATGTATCAGTCCAGATTGGTTGATAAAACAACAACAAAGCTGATGCGGACATGAAGACACACATGGAAGTACATGGAGATATATGATGGAGCCTTTTGGAGTTATTTTACTGTTTTACTTAATGTTTTATGAGTTAATAGAGTTTAGGACCTAGGTAGCATTTTAATTTTTGTTTTTGGGTATTTTTGTAATAAATAATTATTGTCAATGGTATTTTAGTAATTTTCAAAAGTCAACAAGTCAAAGTGGGACCCTTTTAGAGAGTTGGTCGAAATCCTCTAGAAGGGCTTAATTTTGACACTTTTTGTTTTTAAAAAATCAAGTTTTTAGTAGTTTTTAGTTTAGGAAAGTCTTAGGTATCGAGTAAGATAGTAGTTTAGGAGTTTCTAATTTGGTTTTTTGCTATTTTCTTGAGTTTGTATACCTATATATAGGGTTGCACGTTTGTGTATTGGTATAAAGGAATTAATAAAGGTTTTTAGCTAGCTTTGCTCCCACAAGTGGTGCTTCTTAATCTTCAAGGCTTATGCCTTAGCTTGAAATCCTTGTAGGGATTACTTAGATCATAGGGTAGGGATTACTCCAAAAAGTATTTATCTTATCTTCTCTTTGTTTCATATTCTTTTTCTTCTTCTTCTTCTTCTTCTCCATTCTTCTTTTCTTTTTTCTTTTTTTTTCTCTCTTGTTCTTTATTGTTCTTCATTTTTTCTAGTTTCTTGAATTAAGTGTGTACAACCTGAGTTTTTATATAATTTCATATAGCTACAAATCTCGAAATAACCTGAAATTTGGTTTACATACTCCTCATATACGTCAGAATCACCCTCTCAAATTTCAGAATTTACTAACGCATTACCACAGAAGTATTTTGGTAATTTTGGGTTTTTGCACAAGAATTACAAAATTTCTCTTTTGAGTTTCTTTCTCTTGTTTTCAATTCTTTTAAACCCCTCTAATCAATATCTTCTTCTATTTTCATTAAATCTTGATTACTTAAAGTGTATTTAAAGTTCGATTCCTGGTTCTTTAACCTTATACTTGTTTTCGTTACATATCTTGGGTTATTAAGATTCTTGGCTATCATTTTACATTAACTTTGATATTATCTCCATTGTGCTACATCAATTTTGGTATCCAACCTTAATTCTTGTGTTGTGCTGCATCAATTTTGGTATTAGAGCTTGTGTGCTGCATCAATTTTGGTATTAGAGCTTGTGTGCTGCATCAATAACACTCACTGATTTTACCAACTAAGTTAGCTGGCATGATTGATGTTTCATCTGGGTAAGCGCATTCTTTTTCAAGGGATCAGTAATCTTCCTATAAGTGGCACCATATATATGCATCTCCTTCAAATCAATATGCCATAGACTAGTTTCGAATCCAAGTCATTGCCATCAAAAATATCATTTTACCCATGTAATCCTTCTTTTTTGTTCCCTTTTTTTCTTTTGATAAGTATACTTCATAGATACAAAGAAAGAGAATGGATCTCCCTAAAAAAATGTTTATATATGCTAAAAAAATAGTTATTAGACAAAGCTCATAAGCCGTCCCAAAAGAGAGGTTACAAAGTATTCATGTCCTAACCAGGATCTGTTATGAAATCAAACAAAAACTAGCCCCTGATAAGGTTCAATTTTCGATTTCGATGGAAATTTTGCCCGGGAATTATAGAAACATTGGGAAAATTTCACAGGAACATTTCAAAATAATGGAAAATCTATGGAAATTAAGAAAATATTGGGAAAAAATAAAAGGGGTGAAAATTTTCAATGCATAACAAGAATAGGGGACATGAGAATTGTCGAATTCATTATGCCCAAATTAATTTTCTTTTCTTTTTCTTCTTTTTTTTCTCATTCACATTCAAGACTCATATAATAAAGTTACATGAACATGATAAACCAAAGTACAACTCTTGCATCATGATCTCTTTGTACCACATAGGATTCTATGTTGGCTCATAATCATTAGTAGTGTGACCATGGTATTGCTAGTCCACATTTCTACAGCACAGATTACTAAGTCATTTGATATTTAAAGGGCACTGAGATAGAAGGATCCCAACAATGTAAATTTTCTCTTCATTGTCTTATGCTTTTCATGACATAAATTGATTTGCCAAAAGTTTTAGAAAAATATTGATGGAAATTAAAAAAAAGTTATGAAGAGGCGCAGCATAATATAATATTTCGATATTTTTGAACTTGGGTGGTATATTTGTATGTGATAGCATGGAATATGTGTATGGGTATTTGTGGTATTTCTCAGTTATAGGGGTATTCTTGTAAATACTTAGTATATTAATGTGTATTTCTGTATTCCAAAAGAATATAAATAACATTTCAGAGTGTGAGAGAGAAACTACATTTTGTCTCTCTCTTCCTTCTTCCTCTTCTATCTTCTTCATCATTCAAACCCTAAATCTACTCAAACTAAGCACTTGTTCTTTCAATTCCAACATGGAATCAGAGCGAAGGATCACCAAAAGAACACAGAAGCTTCAAGATCCATTGCTGATGTCAGCAGGCCATACTGCTGATATCAGCATACTGTACAAACTGCTACAGTAACCAAAGTACAAAACCGAGATCATGATAAAGAATGAATTAAGGTATTATTTAATCATTTTCTCAGGAGTTTTTTGAAGATGGTAAGTGAATTTTAAGGAGGTTTCTTTGCTGAAAAAAACTAAACTTATGAAAATTCTTGGTACTTGAATATGGGGGTTTTCTGATTCGATTGGATGGTAGATCTTGGTTTGGTCAAATGCAATATGAGGGATCTTACGACACAAATTTCATCTGATACAATGGAGTATTAAAGTGCCTTTGATTTTTTTCTCCACTCCAATATTACCGCCCCCCTCTTGTCTCTCTTCCATTTTGTTGAGTTCGATTTTCAAGTTGACCAGACATGGTTGGAGTTAATTGGATGCATATATAAGAGTGAATTATATGTTTGTACACCTGCTGGAGCATCAATGGATTGCAGAAGTCTGTTATGTGCATTTTTAATGAATTTTTTTTTAATGTTTGATGGCTCCTGGGTGGTGTAACCCTACTGTTTGGTGGTTCAAGGATTGTGCAACACTAACACAGTGTGGCAGAAAATTGTGGAGTCTCATTGACAAGATTTTCTATCAAATTGGAGGGAGAATGAACTCTTGGTGAGTTTTAGTGTTGAAGGCTCATTATTTCTATAGATTTGTTTGAAAATCAGTGTTTGTGTGATGATATGTCTCATCTATTGAAGTATTTGGAAGTTCAAATCTGTTAGTGTGATGATGATTTGAAAATAATAATAATAATTCGGTTAAAGTTTTTGTGTTGCACTTGTTGTCAGCAGTATCTTGTTGGTGCTGTTTGATGAAAAGTTTCATCTGGCTGATTTTGTATTCTGAGTATAGCAGCAGATTTGAATAGGTCAATTGTTTTTTAGGGCTGGAGCCTTGTGAATGATACTTGCTTTCATGTTTTCAGGGTTGTGAAATCTAATGTGCTGCTGGAACAGGTGCTTTTAGTGAGAATAACCATTTGCAGTGATTTGTGAAATTGGAAGTGGTGAAACTTCGTAGTCATAAGTGGTATTGTATTTGAGCAAAAGTCAAGCATGTTAGATTCTAGCCAACTAAACTTCACTCGAGAAGAGTGAGTCTCTAGAGACTCATGTCACAGCTATATCGTATCATTTGCTTGCTCCAATATTCAGCCTCTTTCCACAGCACCATCACTCCTAGATCAACGATTTAGGTGCTTCAAATCATATGACGGGCAAGTCATCCTTTTTCTACTCATATTTTGTGTGTTCTGGCATGTCATCCTTTTTCTACTCATATTCTGTGTTCTAAAGCAGACAAAATAAGAGCACCAAATGAATCTTTCTCTTTAATTGCTGGTACAGGTTCCAATTCTGTCTCACCCGCTATGCCTCTTTCTTCCCTACTCTGTTTCCAATTTTGCTTTAAATTTGTTATATGTTAATTAGATCACCAAGACCATGAATTACAATGTTACTTTTTTTCCATCTTATTGTGTCTTTCAAGACTGGAAACAAATAGGGTAATTTAAAGGCTATGAGGCTTAGGGGCTATATATTCTTGAAAGTCCCTCACATATGGCCACAGCAGTTTAGCAATTTCTGTCATGAGTTCAACAATTAAGCTAATCCCGAAACTGATTTTTAGGGGAAGTTTTCTAAGGTCAAAACTTGCTTTTTTGGCTTGATTTTGACGTCATTATAGAGGTTATTCAGTTACCTTTCTAATAAAACCAAGCTTATGTGAATCCAAGGTGATTTGGGAAAGTTATGACCAAATTACTAAAGAGGTATCAGTGAGTGATGGGAGTAGTGTTTTTAGAACGATGTGTTTTGGAAAGTCTTAAATGTAAGTGATGCAGCACAATAGAGATGATACCAAAGATGATGTAAAATGATGACCAAGAATATCAATAAAATTCAAAGTGATGTAGCGGAAACAAGAAAAGACAAAAAGAAAAGACAAAGACCTGATTTGAACCTTTTCCAAACCCAAAACTGGGGATCTTGACCTCCACCAAGCTTGAATAAACCTAAGGAATCCACGTTTGGGGAAAACCACTCCTAGTTTTTAGACTTCACAAAGGAAGAACACACTAGCCAAAAACTAGAAAACAAGAAAATTCTTTATTCATCAATTTCATCATTCATTGTAAAATTATGAGGAATGGTTGCCTTTAAATAGGCTACAACCTTAAACAATTAAAACTTGCTAAAATTGGAAACTTCCTAAAATCCTAAACTTGTTAACCAAGTTTTCTAAAACATAAAACTAAAAAACTTATTTTCCTAAAATTAAAACAAAAAAAAAAAGCAATATTCTCATTTTTATTGACACCCCCTTAATAATTTGGTCATAATTTTCCTAAATCAAATCAGATTTGCGCAATCTTGGTCTTGTTAGAAAGGTATCTGAATAACTTATCTAATAATACCAAAATCAAATAAAATGACAAATTTTGCCCACTGAAAAAGTGGGCTAAACACCAAAAATGGGATTACTCTAAAAACACAACCAAAATCTTGGCACTATTGGTCTTATTACATGAACACATAAAATAAATGTTACCCCCCATATAGGATCCATGTTAAACCACATAACATTGTATCTTCAATAAATCGCTCCATGCATAGACCCCACCAAGACCAAGTGTGTGCCCCACCTTGCTCTAATGTCTGCATCAATTAGTAGTCTAAAGTTTAGGAAAGTGTGTTATTTAGAAGTCTTTTTGAATTAAGAAGTCCTTATTAAAAGCTTCTTAATTGTTTTTAGAAAGGCAAGCTTTTAGTAGTTTAGTTTTAGGAAATGAGAAAGGATGTTTTGTCCATGATATACCTTTGCCCCCTCATAGGGGGGTGTGGACCCCATGCACTTTTTATGTGGGGCGCACACCCCCAGTGAGGGGGCGACCGGTACATCTTGGACAAAACATCCTTTCGGTAAGGCTGTGTCTATTTAGAGGCAATTGGCAGCAATAGGAAAACACGTGAATTCCACCATGGGAATCTGTGGCAAAGTAAAGTATGAGAATGTCATCGTTTTTTGTGTCACTTTACTTTCCCACACTTCCCCTTGTATTTAGCAAGAATAGGCAACAAAACAATTTATAAGGTGTTAGGCAAAAGGTAGCAAAATATGGGAAAAGCTACATTTCCCAAGACAGTTTTGTTAAGTAGTTTTTTCACCTTTTCCCATGAACCAGTCAAGCCAATTTGTGTGAAAAGGTGGGAAAATCGTAGACATTCCCACCCTTCCCCACACCTTTGCCTCTAAACAAACGGCCTAGGAAATACTTGAGTCCCAAGTTTAGAAATTTAAAAGTTTCTAAATTAGGAAAGTGTCTATTTTCTTTGCATTGTAAGCCTATTTAAAGACACCCCTAGACATTAATTAAATCAGTGAAAAGTGAATTGAATTTTGACACTTGTGTGTTGTGGGCGTGACCCTTGTTATCCTCTCTCTGAGGGTTGAGTTGTGATACTCCTATTCTCTATCTCTCTTTCTCTTTCTTCTAAATCCCAATAACATCTTCTTCTCTCTTTCTTCTTCCACTCTAGATACCTTTCTCTGAATTCTTTTAGGATTTTTGATCACCTAAGGACCCTCTATTAAACCCCTAAAGTTTCTCCTTGATTCCCTTCTTCTTTATTAGTTTATTGAAAAAAAGATTTCACGTTAGTAGTTTTGTTAGAACCACCATTAAAAAACCTTTAGGTTTTTTAAAATTTCATGATTTGACAAATCAAAACTTGTCCAAATTTAACAAAATTTAAACCCTAGGATCCCCAAGTATGTCAAAACATATCTGAAAATTTTTGTAATTTTTTAAAGCACGAACAGAGGTATTTTGATAATTTTGGTATTCTAGCCAGAATTGCCCTTCTAGGTTTCTTCTCCCTCTTTTCTCTTCTAAATTCTCCTAAACTCCTCTATTTGACTTTCTTCTTCTACTTTTAAAATTTCCTTGAAGATTAAGTTACTTAGGTGTGCTCAAATTCAAGTTTCAGTTGTTTGAAATTGTGTTTTGCTTCTGCCACATCTTTTTTGGACTTTAAATTGTGTTCTTGGCATTGTTCTACATCATCTTGTAAAGGTGTGGGCTTGTGTGGGAAGCTCTTTGGGGCTACCCTTATTCATGGTATTTGTTGGGGTCTTTGGAAGGAAAGCAATCTCATAATTTTTAAGGGAAGCATAAAGGCATTTGGAGGTGCTTGACTCTATTATCAGGAAGGTTGGTAATTGGCTTTTGGTCATAAAGGAATTCCAAGATTTATCCCCTTCTCTTTTCCTTTTGGATTGGCTCTCTTCTATCTTTATTAATGTTCCTAAGGTGAGCCCCCCCACTTCTGTGTGGATTCCTCCTTCGGAGGGAGTCTTTAAGCTGAATTTTGATGGTTCGTCACTTTGTCCAAAGGCAATCCAGGGCTTGGGGGTTTTAGTTGCATTGTGCATGACAATTTTGAGCAACATTTTTTGAGTGATTTGAGGTCCCTTAGGGTGCTGCAATTCCATCAAGGCTGAATTGATGGCTCTTCTTATAGGTCTTCAAAGTTGAGGTCTATAGTGCCAATGATTGTATCGACTATTGCAGAGGGAGATTCTTCTTTGGTGATTGGTTGGGGTTTGGGGAAGGGTAACTGATGCGGGAGCATACCATGTCAAGAAGAAGAAGCTAGAGAACCATCGATAGTCCTCTTTGCCAAGTCTAATAAAATAGTTTATTTTTTTGTTATTTTCTTATTTTAGAAGCGTTAATTAGTGGTAGTTTTGTAATAAGGCCAATAGTGCTATGGTTAGTTCAGTTTTTTAGGATTTTTAGTTGTAATCTTATTTTTCACTTTGGACCCAAATTTTTTATGGCCAAAATTTGACGTTTTGGCTTTATTTTGGTGTCATTAGATAGGTTATTTAATTACTTTTCCAATAAGACCAAGATTGCGCAAATCCGAGGTTATGACCAAATTACTAAAGGAGTGCCAATAAAAACAGGAACAGTGTTTTTTTAGAAAATCTTAAGTTTTAGTAGTTTTATTTTTTTAAGAAAATAAGTTTTTAGAAAGTTTTATGTTTGAAAAAAAACTTGGCTAGTAAGTTTAGAATTTTTAGGAAATTTTGTGGAAATATTTTGGGAGATTGTTTGAGATCTTGTGGGTCCTAATAACTTGGTTAATAAGCTAAATATTGTGTCAACCAAGATTTCTTTTATGTTAGAAGTCTTTTATTATTTGGCAAGTTTATTTTGTTAGAAAATCTTGAATCTTGAATCTTGGATTTTATTTTATTTTATTATCCATGTAATGCCTATTTAAAAGCCACAATAGATCGATGAAAATCAGTTGAAGATAAATATTTGAAAAGAAAACACATGTGTGTTGAAGTGGGTGTGGTATCCCAAGTTCTCTCTCAACCCCTCACATGAGGTGAGCATTCTACCCTCTTTCTCTCTCTCATTCGCTCTTATCTCCTGTCTTCTTTAATCTTTTTCTTTACTTCTTGTTCTCTTGATTTCTATATGACATTTGTATTTTATCCCAAATGCTTGTAGGGTCCTTTTTAAAAGGGTATCTTACATCAGAATGACTATAGAAAAGTCATGATCATCCACGACTAGCCTAAAATCTGCGAATGAGGAAGAGGTGACCACGATTAGAGATACAAAGCTCTATAAATACTGGCTTCAATGAAGAAGAAAGCATCTCCCAATCATCCAATGAACCAAACATTGTCATTTACCTTAGTTTTAGTTCATTAGCTTGTTATCGATCATCCTGATCAATACGTTAGGTAGCATCACCTCTAATCACCTTAATCCAAGTGTTTAGCTGTAGAAAGTTGTCCTAGTATTCAAAGGTTTGTATTTACAGTATTCAGTCTTTACTTTCAATTCTGGTCTAAAAAATATGTACTGCCAGTGGAATAAGATAGAATCTGTAAGTTCTTCTTGTTAATGAATTTCGTTCTATTTTGAGTATAGTCCTATTGTTTCTTTGATTGTTTATAGTGTTAAATGTGGTGAAGTGCTTATTTTCGCAAGGCAACAAGAATCCATTAGGAAGGAAGTACCCTTCCCTTCATAAATCGCCTGAGTAATTCATACTTGGTGGCTGGACAAACAACCGGAGAACTACTTTTTGGTCTCCCTACTGTCTACTCTAGTGCCTAGGGTCATAGGAAAGATCGAATCCTGTGCCCACATGGCACCCGCATACCAATTTTCAGCCAACAGTAATACATCTACAGAACAATACAACTGAATCATGAAGATGTATACAAACCCATGACCATATTGTCTAATTGTTAAACCTTTTACAAAAATCCTGAAGTACAAACAATCATATTTCAGTTACAAAAGTTAAAAGAATGATACACTTAAGAAGACAATAGCAAATGCTTCATACTTGAAAGAGTGAGAGACAGGAGTTTATTTACAAACACCAAACAACCACTAGAAAATATGAGACCAAATACACACAATCCAAATTGTCCCAAGGGAAAATGCTTCAAAAGGAATGAGGGATATAACAGAGCATTTCATATCACATAAAAGTTTCACCCAATCAAAAAAAAGAAAAGAAAAAAAAGAGATGATATCAACGTCATGAAATCTAATCATATAAGAATAGGTGATCCGTTTTTTTTTTTTGGTTGAAATACAAAACATAGTAGCATATCAAAATCTTACCAAAATAAAAGTAAATAAAAAATGCAAAAGAAAGAAAAGAATATATAACATACCCAGTTCAGCACCTACACGTCTTTCCTGGGTCGGAGACAAAGTAGTTTTCATTTTCTTAGGGTATTCTTCTTCAAATCTCTGCTCTGCTTGGTTGCTAGTTAAGTAATGGAAAGTAAAGTAAAACGGTACGGATCTTCAAAAATTCAAATGGAGTGGCTGTTTGGTTGAAATAAGAAAATGCTCACTGGAATATTGGCTTTCCATTTAAGGCTTTCCTAATACCTTGTTTTCCTTTGTCAAAATCTGACCAATTTGGTCGGATTTTGAAATGAAATATGCTGTACATTATGAAAGTAA
>JAOXJP010234665.1:0-10127 GCA_025762735.1 Platanus orientalis
ATATATATATATATATATATATATATATATATACAAATCCCTCCCACTCCAATCCAACAAGTTAACCACATAAGCTTTATCGACTATTTTCCCATCAAAATCTCTGATGTTGAAGCAGAAATCTATAGGATGAGTCGAACATATTTTATGAGCAATAAAGCTGTGCTGTACAAAAATGGCAAACCACCATCTGTTGGGTCCTAAGCAGGAAATTTTATAAGCCAAATATGGTTCCCAATCACATAGCTACAACCATCCATCCATACATAGGATGTTTATATTTATAGACTACCATTAGAATCAGAAATATCTTTGGTCTGTCAAAGCTAAAAAGAGGATTGGTCTAGTGGTGGTTTCCTTTGTCCCTACATCTACGAGAGAGTGAGCAGCATTTTCTAGTTTACCTCTTCACCTGCATATAATCACTTGTCTAGGTACAGCCCTTGAGGCACAGCTGGGCAATTTTGTCCAGCTAAGCAGGAAGGCAGGGGATTCTTAATATAGTTCAAATATTGAACAAGAATATGAACATGAAAAATAGCAATTTTTTGATAAAAATAGAAGACGAGGTTCAGTAGAGAACAAGACAGCAGAATATGCAACAAATTCAGTCGTAATTTAATACAGGAAAACAAGATGGAAAAGACAAATTCAATAAGCTTTCCCTTTTGTAATAGTCCCTCTCCATTGAAAAAGAAAGAAAGATGAGGATGACAGGCAAAGTTTTGTTAGAACTGCAAATAATACATGTGAAGAGAACTTGAGAAGATGACATGTTACAAAAATTCATCTGCAGTGTTCAAATCATCCAAAATTTTGGATTTAATCTCCTCGGGTAGTGGTGCTGATGGACCCGCCTTAGAGTAGAAGCCAGCTAATGATCTAATTGCTTTCACAAGCATAACATACGATTCCTGCAAATTATCAACCACCAGCATCAACGATCTAAAGTGAAACTTTGACAAACAATGTGAATCAGTAAATCCAAACTTTGGGAATAACCTGATACAAGCAAGCTGAAAATACAAAATCATATTGTATTTCAATACAGAATTTTTTATTTCAAGTAGGATCAACACATTTCCATTGGTAATATCTCAATGCTTTTTGGTCATGAAACTTCTTCAATTCCAACATTATGACTTTTAAGAGTTCTGAGGATTCCAACATAAAAGATTGTGATGAATTGAGGATTGAGAGTTCCGAAAGAGAGAAAGAGGCAAATATTATGAAAAGCAAGACAACATTCTAAGAGGCATGCAGTTGAAAGCAAGCCCATTGGATTCATATAGGAATCCAATGTAATTGAGTAGTAGAAAGGCAGGAAAGAGCTTTGATTCATGGAGCATTTATTCAAGCTCATGATTATCGGGAATGTTTTGTTTAATAAAAGTATATCCACCCGAGTATTGGCATACATCCCCCTCTTGTAGGAATCTGGAGGGGATCAAATCCCTCTTAACTGCATGCCTCTCAGGGAACAGTCATGCTTTTACACCACTGCCTGAGCAGTTAGATCTCAGATTGTGTTTCAAGTAATTAAAAAGTTCCCTGATTACTTATTGAAGTGGACTCACAGTATAGTGGGTAGGTGATGATGGGATGGGGGCTTGGAGGTGGTTCAGCCTTAGTCATCTGGTTTAGTTGGATTAAGGGGTAGGCAATTCAACACTTGCTGGTGGTTGCTTCTAGTTAGCAAGAGCTGCATTCTGAAATGTTAAGGCTCGTTGTTATGATTTAATGTAGTAAGAGGCCCCTAAGCATATATGGAAGTTCAAATTTTCCGGCAATTCAAATTAGTTTGGACATTTACAGACTAGGTTCTTACTTCTTTCACATTGTATGCTGTATCTTTTATTAATTGACTCTTTCTGAAAGTTAATAATGATACATTCATGTGATATGTAGCCTGTGAGATACATTGTATTGAGGGTATTATTGTCACATTCATACTATACTGTACACCATACCATACAGTGTGGTAACTCTCAATACAATGTATCTCAACATGGCCCAAAGAATTTTACATTGGTCAATAATCTATGAAAGTAGTTGGACTTACACACCTTTTTTTTTTTTTTTTTTTTTTTTTTTTTGGGGGGGGGGAAGAACCTACCAAAGAATTTCGTAGACTTATGTTATAACCCCCCCCCCCCCAAAAAAAAGAAAGATTTAAAATTTTATTAAAAAAGAATGCTATAGCCATTATTGGTTTGTACACGTGCTTTACATCTCTTATGCGATCTTAAATTCTATGGTTGAAACTAATAATCAGTGGTTTGTTCATGTTTTCTAGTATACAAATCTTAGTCAGCTAATTATAAAGACAACCAATGTGTTGAAATATAATAAATATATTTACTCATAGCTCTCTTAAGGTGTTAGGAGAGGTATGATCTTATTATATTTCAAGAGAATTGTAGGTTTTGTCTTTATTTTATATGGCAGACGTTAGATCTACTCAAGATCCAACATTTGGGCACTTGTTGCCTTTAAACTTAGGAGTTAAAGACTCCTTGTAAGTGTTGGATCCTTTGACGGCTCCAAAGGGAAAACCCTAATATATATTAGGGAAAATCAAGAGGAGAGGCAGCCGTATGAGAGGTTCTTCTTAGGGTTTGAAAGTGTGTGAGAAAGAAGGTGTACAAAGGGAAACGGTGTGGGTTTTTCGGGTTTTGGAAATCACAATTCTTTATACGGATTTACATTCTCATAGTGAAGAAGTTTGTTTCTCTCCCGTGAACGTAGGCACATCACCAAACCACGTAAATCTTGGTGTCTCTTATTTTTCCTGTGCTTTATTCTTTTCTATTTTATTTTTCTTGTTATTCGTACTGAAATATTTGTTACAAAACACAACAAGTGGTACTAGAGTGCAGGTTCGGCCAGGGAGAATAGGAATTAAGAACAAGTTCTTGATTATTGGAGTTCAGTACGATGTTGCAAGGAAATAAAGGAAAATCCAAGGAGATGGATGATGGTTTATATCGTTTGATGGGAAATACTGTGATTAATAGTGTTCCTTTGACCTCGATGGACAGCTGGAAACGCGGTGCACAGAATAACAAGTGTTTTTGCAGGGTCTCTTTCGCAGTTGGGGTAGAGACAGGTATTATGGGTTTCCAGGTGACAAACGATGGTGAGACAGTTCCTGCGGTTGGAAATGACGGATCAAAGTCATTCTCTAGAGTTAACTAAACGAGTCAGCTCAGGGCAGCTACACGTGTGTATTGGTCATGTTATGATCGAGTCGAATGGTGTTAGGACTGAATTGATTCGATGGTATGTGTAGCCGTGATTCTTTAAGACCAACGGTTGTTTGCAGTTATAGCAAACAAAATGCAATTCAGGTACGAGGTGGAGCTGTGTTCCAGGTATATATGACGCAGAGTTCACTAAGAAGGACAAGTGCAAGTTTTCTCCAGGGTGATTTGGAATGTGGAGTATAGTGCACATGTCACAGGTTTTGTGTCTTGGCAAAGATATAGGTGGAGTCAACCTCAAGAAGAAATCTTCTAAGGGGATGAAAATAAAGCCAAGGTGGAGATTTGTAGATTTTGTCTTTATTTTATATGGCAGCCGTTAGATCTACTCAAGATCTAACGATTAGGGACTTGTTGCCTTTAAACTTAAGAGTTAAAGACTCCTTGTAAGTGTTGGAGTCTTTGATGGCTCCAAAGGGAAAACCCTAATATATATATTAGGGAAAATCAAGAGAAAGGATGAGAGGTGAGGCAGTCGTATAAGAGGTTCTTCTTAGGGTTTCTTCAAGGGTTTGAGAGTGTGAGAGAGAAAGGGTGTACAAAGGAAAACAGTGTGGGTTTTTCGGATTTTGGAAATCACACTTCTTTGTACAGATTTACATTCTCATAGTGAAGAAGCTTGTTTCTCTCCCGTAGACGTAGGCACATCGTTGAACCACATAAATCTTGGTGTCTCTTATTTTTCCTGTGTATTGATCTTTTCTATTTTATTTTTCTTGTTATTCGTACTGAAATATTTGTTGTGAAACACAACAAGAATGGAGAGATTGCAAGTGACAATGATACTATAAGAGATTGCAAGTGACAATGATACTATCTCATGGCCTGGTCCTCATAACTAGCTTCATTTGTATAAGCTAAGATCAGAGTATCCACAATTAAAGCACTAGGCACTGCAAAAGTGGATGAGAATACATTCAACAAAAAAGACATGTAAGCCACCATATCCAAATGTCCTTACAACTAGCAAAAGAAAACACAAGCACAACTCGCCATGTTTGCACAACACAAAGTTCAACCTTCCTAAGAAACAATATCAAGAGACTATATTTGTCAAGTCTTGAAACTTATACCCAAATGGGTAAAAGTAATTGGAACTACAGAGCAATAGGTGAAGCAACTTAACAGTCCTCGCTTGCCACAAATCGAGATGAGGATTTGCTTGCATTGCAGCTGAAAATGATATTGAGGGAAGGAACCTGCCCTATAGATTTCTTCAGAAGAACCTAGATACTTCTAAAGTATCATTCTTTTGGATGGCATACTTCGGACAAAATCATAACAGTTGATCATCTTATTTTAAGATAGATTCAAATCACAAATGGATGTCATATGTGCTATCAGGAAGCAGAATCGGTGAATCACTTGCTGCTGTACTGCTTCATAGCAAGAAGAGTTTGGTCATTCTAACTCAACATTTTGGAGTTGCATGGGTGATGCCCCAGAGGCTGGTAGGACCTTTTGAATAACTTGCTGCTCCACTGTTGCAGAAACAAGCGAGGATCTTCAGTAAAAGGGGGAAGAGATCCTTTGGAACCTTCTCCTCTTAGCCATTAGCTCCTTTAGAACGAGCATATTGTGAGATAGGATTCTAGTTTCTTTGTTCTCCTGGGCATGCACTTGTAAGAGCTTCGAGGGAGTACGGTTTTATCAGCTTGTATTCGATTGGGACTCTATTGTATGTAATCCTAACTAGTTCCCGATGTCTCTGTAAATTCTATTGTTTACACAGCCTTGTATGCATCTTTATCCATTGATAAAATCCTTATTTTATATATAAAAAATGATATTTAAGAAGAAAATAATAAGGAACCACAAGTAAAGGTCACAACAAAAGAAGATTCCAGCTACGTTCCAAATAGATATAAGCAAATTAGGGGAAGATACAACTAGCAATCATGATGTTCTGGCTCACTTAACGAAATGGCAAAGAACAATTGTTCATGAAAAAGCTCGGAAAGATCAAGCGTCATTAGTGCAAAAAGACATTACGAGATTTTCAAGACTTAACTGAAAAATACCATCTATAAAGGCTAGGGTAGCTTTTTGCCCTTTTAGGTTAGCTTTATGTATTCATGGTAGGTTAAGTTGACATGTTCAGTAGGCTAGCCAAAATATCAATATCTTCTTCTTCTTCCTCTTCTACTTTTCCCTTGAAGGTTGGCCAACAGAATGAAATTTTTGAAGGAAAATATATTGTCTGCACATAAAATTATAGGATGGAATATTTTATGGCAATTACTTATAAGTTATAACTAATCAAATGTCTATCCACCATGATTATTAATTATAACTCATAAGGGACCCTACAGTATCAATTTTTGTTCTTTTACTTTTTGGCAGTTGTGCATATTTGCAAGTTCATGTGTGGTAAGGCAGTGTTATAGACAATAAACTACCATCCGGGAATTGAATTTCAGGACACAAGACACACATGCAGGGGCTCAAGATGTTGTTTCCACCTTCAAGTTCTATATCAGAATATCTACCCAATCAGATAATCTTAGCCCTCCGGTATTTCCCATTTGTTTGGACAGTTAACAGGGTTGGTCAACGGCCCGTAAAGAAGTCTATTAATTGGACGATAGCACCCAGCTCCAATTCAAATTTTGACCAGGAAGATCTCCTTGGTAATTCCATCAACACTCTTAGAGCACAAATTCATCACCACCAACAAGTATGATGCTTATGCATGTTTTAAGCACAGAACAGCCAAGATAAGTGGGCACATACCTCAGTCACCACTGTCTGTTGACCCTTCCAATTATTCAAATACTCTCTGATTGACTCCTTTGCCGCATCCGCAGTCCTTCTAAATTTGGTGATATCCTTGGGGTCTTCCTTTAATGACTCACGCAGTGTTTTCACAACCTCTCTAGCAGACTTCAAGTAGGCCTTTGGCAATACCTTTCCAGATTTTGTTTTCTCATTAGGATCAAACAAGGTTTTCATGGCTCCAACAATGCCATTAGCGCCCTCATCCTCTTGGTTTTCCGGGTCCTTCTCTTCTGCCCGTGCAGGCAGTGGTGCTAAGCCATGATTAAGAGATAGAAGGGCAACCAAAGAAGCTCCACTACATATGAGAATAGACCTTCTACTAAACAAAACTTCTTGGGAAGATAGCACCAATTGGTGTCTGGCCTGCACTTTATCTGCTCTGTTGAAGCACAACAGTTAATAAAAATGACAGTAGTAATTTACAAAGAGTAGTTGCATCAGGAATGGGAGTGCATGAAGAAGTTGTCCAACCTGCTTTGTTGTACGCATGGGACACATGCAGTATGGTCCGTATGCACTGAATGGTCCCACCAAGGAAATTGTGCAGGCCAATGGAACGAAATACGATGACATGAGATGATCACAACCATTTTTCTATCATGTTCTTCGGATGGTCATGGAAATAAGTATGGCGTACAGGCTGGAAAAGAAGAAAAAAAAAGAGGTAAAAAGTGGTGAGGCAGAGAAACTGTTGCAGAAAAAATGAGATAAATGAAGAAGGAAATGGATCATTCTACAGTGATTGTAATAAAAATCCCATTGGGATACACAAGTAGGAGAAATAAGATTCATGGTAACAATGGGGAAAATAAATAAATTGGAAGACTATTATGAATGTGAAATTTCACCACACTGAGGTGGTTGATCCTGGCTCATATCAGTACCAATACAAAAAGTCATCAGTTGGTGTGCTTCAGTTTGGAGATAATCTTTTCAATATACTCTACAGGGATACTTATCTTATTGCAATATAGTCAAGTAACACAGAAAGTGCAGAATTTACTTTCAGATTTTCCAGGTGTTGTAGAGAAACCTGATGTGAATATCATTGAGCATAAGTATTTTGGTTTCAGATAAAGTTTACATTATTTGTATTGTGATCATAATTCATGCTCATCAAACCCATATATCTATTTGTAGAAAGGAATACAATTGTAACATATCGTAAATAACCTACCATATATAGAAACTTTGGCACTCTTTGATCCTAAAATGCATACCCACTAATCCAATGATTTAAAGATATAAGATGTACAAGACATAATCATCAGGGTAATTTCAGGTTTCCCATAAAAAAAATGTTATCATGAACTAAATGTCATGTTTGTCCTTGAATCAACACAAATAGATCCATGGTTTGCAAGTTTTGGGTAATCTGATACTTAGTAAATTAATCTAATCAGATCATTAAAATAGACCAATGTCAGTTCATGCACATCTAAATCTCTAAATAAAGCTATCAAATCATTAAAATTGAGACAATATTCTTTTAATATAACTTTTAAAGTGCGTTTAAGGATTTTTTTTTTAATGTAATTTTGTTTTTCCATTCCAATAATAGTCATCTTTATTTAAATGTAAATTTGTCAATAACATTCATTTCTCTCTTTTTTTTTAACATATTTTATACACCATGCCTTAAAATTACATATTTTAAACAAATACAATCCTAACTATAGTGCCCATGCAAATTCGCATGGATTCATTGCTAGTATATATATATTGCCCCTTACTTCAATAGCTCAAATTTACTTGTAACAACAATAACAAACCTTGACAATTCGCACAACCACCCCCCCTCCCCAAAAAAAAAGTAGGTAAATCATTCAATTCCTCCTAATGAAACTGAGACACCCTGGAAAAAAATAAATCATGTGTTTTTTAAAGCTTACCTTTGCTTCACTAAAAGAGGTTCTTTCTAATCGCTGCCTCAAGGCCCCTAATTTCACCCACAGCAGCTCCCAAACTCTAAAACATCATCAGACTAGGTGTTTAGCCAGGTTGCCATACATATAATGCACACTGAGTTTGAATCAGCTGCAGTATTTATCACTCGGTGCTCGATCTAGTATTCATAGTCGCCGAGTTCATAGTCAATTTGATCCAAGCTCAACCAATAGTTCATGCTTTGTACATTGGCTAGTGAATCCAAGTTACTAAATCCCATTCAACATCAATTTGTTCAATTTGTAAGGGTTAATTCACTATATTCATGAACTTGGTATGTGCAATATGTGGATTTAATTTATTAATTTCCATAATGCTAATTGTAATAAAGATCGATACTGGGTACTTAATTATTGCAACTATATCATATATCTGGTTCACTTGATTCACCCCATCAAGGATCTTTTTGTAATTATTGTATTAGTCAGCACTAGGCAGCTCTTTGCACAAAAGGATGCATCAATCATATTACACTCAAGCACTTACCATTAAAAATAACCCAAAAAAATAGTAGAAGAAAGAATGAAAGAAAGAAAAAGAAGCAGGTGGATAGAAATTAATATTTTGTTTATATAACTTACATAGGAATAAATCTGAAACTCACCCTGTTGGTTGATCAGAAAGCGAAATTTGATTCTACCCCAGCGGCAGCGAAGGGCGACGGTGGGTGGACGAACAGAACAGCCGTTGGTGGTGGGAAGAAGAAATACTGAAGGAAAGAGGATAGATAACTACGAGATTGAATGGAGGAGAACAAATGCGTCACCAGTTCCCCGTTTGTTTGGAAGGTAAAACAAATTTTTCCGTGGAAAATCCAATTTTTCGTGTTCGTATTGGAAGTAGAACAAAAATTCGTGGGACTCTACATATATAATGTTTTTTTTTAAACAAATGTTCTACTCCCAAATTGTCTACTCCGCCGTGTCCCCAGACACAAAGGCAGAAAGGTTGGCACCTTATGCTTCTTTTTAACGCAAATAATCATAAGCAAATTTTGCTGTAACTTTTTGCAATATGAACAAAAAGATCACAATGAGACAAAACCCATGTTAAAAGACAGCATACAAATGCTTTTTGTTTATGTTACAAAAAGCCACAGAAAAATTTTCAATGGCTGATCATTCCTTTTTTAATGCAAATTTTGCTGTAGCTTTTTTGAAAAGGATAATGAATGATGAAAAAAACTTTGTAGTCATGCCACAGATTCAATCTGTTGATTATATTATTGCTTCTGCTTATAGGTGTGTGAATGACAGTAGGGATGAAAGAACCTTGGCAAGACGGGCCTAAGCATCAAGTTATGAATCACTGGTATCCTCCTAGGGGTGATCAAGTGAATATCAATTTCGATGGAGGAACTTCTAGTGGGTCCTAGAGGGTTGGTTTTGGAGTTATCTTCTGCAATAGTGGAGGAAACTCATGACTTATTTGAATAATTAGGGGCCATGACGAAATCCTACTTATTTATTTGAATAAGACGAAATCCTACTTATTTCGTAATTGACATGGTTTAGCATTGATTAGAAATTTTCTGACTTCTATATCCAAATTGATCCTAAAGGATCGGTGAATAGGATCTCTTTTATAATTTGAATTACTTAGCTCATCCAACTTAAGATCCTATTTTATGTTCAACTTTGTTGGAAATGGTTTTGAAAAACACCTAGATTTTTGTGTGAATCTGATCGGGTGGCTATGTTTGAGTCAAAATAAAAGTGGGACCCACATGTCGTTTAAGGTGGGTCCACGTGGGTTTGTGTTCACCTCAATAATGAGAACAACTCCATCTAATTGGATGCTTAAAACCGTCAATGGGTGAATGAGAAATTGTCTCCAAAAGTACCTAGTTGATCACCGGTAAAACTGATAAAAGTGTGAAATTTGAATAGTCCCACATGGACTAGCCCAAAAATTTATGTTTGTTCATATACACTAATGGTAAACATAAGTTTGGGCCCCAAGGGGCACCACTGTTTTGTGGATGGGGGAGGACTTAGCCAACTTGGGCTGGGCCTATATTTAACACACGCGCGCGTAGAACCGAACTGGGCCGGGTCGGGTCGGGTTGGGTCAATAAGAAAAAATAAATAAATATCATTTTTATTTAGATTTTCTTTTTGCATTCTCCCAAAATCGGCA
>JAOXJP010234666.1:0-10127 GCA_025762735.1 Platanus orientalis
GAATGGCGGAACAGGATTCGTGTAGCCGACCCCAAATAGTTGGGATAAGGCTGTTTGTTGTTGTTGTTGTTGTAGAATGGGATTCGCTGTGTCAGCCTCTTGATAGGGCACTGAAACCCAGGGTTTTAGATGGGAGGATTTCTGGAAAGTTGAAGTGCCCTACAAAGTCCTCTTCTTTGTTTGGATGGCTATCAGGAATCACATCCCTACCATGGATTTTCTCCAAAGAAGAGGGCTCATTCTTCCGAATGCTTGCCCTTTATGTCTTAGAGAATCGGAATCCCTGTCTCATTTATTGGTGCATTGCCCCTTTGCAAGAGAGGTGTGGTCTTGGGTCTTACAAGCCTCTAGTATTTCTTGGGTTTTTCCGGCCTCATGTTAGCCTATTTTTCAACAATGGCTTTATCTTGGTAAAAGTTCCAAAGGAAGGCTGCTTTGGCGCTTATTCTTGCCGCGATTTGGTGGTTCATTTGGATGGAAAGAAGTAACCGGGTCTTCAAGAACTATGTGGAACCTTCTTACAAGGTTTTTTTTTGAGAGCGAAGGACAAGTGCTTTTTGTGGGTGGTTAATTGTAAAGAGTTTTCGGGTTACTCCATTGTAGATATCACGTCTAAGTGGGTTATTTTGATTCAGGGTTGTGCACCCCCTTAGCTTGTCTTATTATTATTATTTTTTTGGTTTGTGGGGATGCCTTATCCCCTTTCTTTAATAAAACTTTTCTTTTTCAAAAAAAAAAAAAAAAAATTGCTATGGGAGGATAGGGGAAGTCTTTGGAGGAGAGAGTGGCTAAATATGGTGTGGAAGTCAAATTGGGATGCCAAGGTTACTAGGAGAGGTCATGGGCCAGGAATCTAGAAATCTATAGTACAAGGAAAAAAAGATGTTTAGGAAATTCATAAGATTTAAGTTGGGTTTTGGAATTGAGATAAAGTTCTAGGAAGATGAATGCGCTTGGAATTCCCCTTTAATTACCTCCTTTAGTAACCTCTAATCCATAGCTGATAGCCAATCTGGGAATATTGTGTCAAATTTTGATGTGGGCATTGGGGAGGGAGGTGGAGGAGTTGGTGAACCTTTCAACATTTTACAATTTCACAAGCCGAATTCTAGAGAGGGACAACAAAGTTTTGGTTAAGATTAAAATAGGTAAATTCCCAGTAAAGTCATTTAGTTTAGCCATGAACATCTTAGTCTGATTTTCCATTTTCCTATAATAGGGTGTGCTGGTGTGGTGCCAAGGGATTTGTCTAAAGTGGCTTTTTCATTTGGAATATGTCTTGGATAAAGTTCTCACATTGGACCATTTGAGAAAGAAAGGGTGGAATTTAGCAAAACTGATGTGTCATGTGTTGATCAGAGGAAGAGTTGCTTATACATTGTTGATTTACTTGTACATTGTGGAGTTCCTTCTAAGTTCAGATGGGAGTTGTGTGGATCTTCCTGCGTGACTAATTTTTTTTACTTTCTGATTGATCCCTAGAGGTTTGGAGTAAACTTCTAAAGTGGTTTCAGATCAACTTTTTGGAACCATGTAGAGCATTCACATCCAGTTATGCATATTTTATCTATTTTGCCCCTTAAAAAGTTTACTTTTTCTATTTTAGATAAATCTTTTTGCAATAGGTCATACATCCCACTCTCTTATCTTAATGAGCTACCTGTTTAAATATTATTTTTTAAATGACAACTTTTAGAGACATTGACTGGTCTTGATGATTTTCAAACAAAAGGAGAATAAAAAATTAGTTTTAAAAAATGCCTAATGTTGAGTGATTGTAGCAATTTGTATATTTTGTTTCAAAATACATAGCAGGATGTAAGTCACTTTTTAGAAATTTTCACCATTTTTACTCTCTACTTTAGAGAAAAAGCTATTTTAAAGAACCAGATGCAAATACTCTTTACTAGAATGAATGAGACAAATTGGAGAATCTTTGAAAACATGGTTGGTGGCTTCGAGGATCTGCGAGTCAAGACATACAATTAAATATATGATTGGTGCTTGGTTTAAAATCCAATATAGACTGTTGGTTCTCGGTGTAGTCTATGGTGGAGACCTTTATTGCTATGAGAGAGAGAGACAGAGGACTTTGGAGTCCTAGAACATCTTTGTCTATCACCCTTTTAAGCCAAATTAGGAGGGTTGCCATCCATTTGCGCTTTAACCATAATTTCTAATTTCAAAGAAAAAAAACCTTCGAACAATTTGAAAAAAATGTTATTTTGATTGCTTGTATTTGGAATAGCCCACAAAAATAAGTTCACTTAATCTCTCTCTCTCTCTCTCTCACCAATTTTTTGGTGATCCAGGCAAGATTTGCTCTAATGATAGTTTGGATTCATCGATGGTTCAATCACTGTATAGGGTTGATACCCGTCATTCTTGTCATTAGATGTTTCTTATAGAGAGATGTCTTCTGTTTTTGGAGAAGTTTATCCAAATAAGGTCTTCACCTCTGATCTTTAAATTAATTTCCGTTATGCGCAATTAAGTCATTTCACATGAGTTCAGTCAGACTCGTGGAAAGAGGGCAGTGACCTAGTTTTTGCAGTTGAGCCAAGGATAAAATTACCTATCCAGCACTGTATGTTGTGCTTTTTACAGAACTTAAATTTTCTAATGGTGTAGCTGCTATACCATGCATTGGTTCTCATCAAAATTCAACTCTATTGGAAAGTTCGTAATGATTATATATGTATATAAAAAGAAAGTTTGTAATGAGAGCATTCAGTTTTCTTTGTTAGAATGTCCCATTTTTTTTTCTTTTTTCTTATCATATCAATGTGCGTGTGTATCATTTTATCTGAATATTGCCTGGATAAGGCTTTGCAGTTGTTTTATTCTTGGTGATACAGGTTTTTCTGTAGAATGTCCTTTGCCGACCCCAAATAGTTGGGATAAGGCTGTTTGTTGTTGTTGTTGCCTTTTGCTAGCTTGCAAGCTTATTTTTGCCAAGATATTCAATACAATCAAATGCAATTAGTATTGATATAATGCTGTTGCAAAATTTATTATTGGATTAGATTACTTTGGGCTGTGGGTGATACTGGTTTTGGGTCAGGGGCTTTGTAAAACTTGCATGTTATCACTACCAGGCTTAGGCAAGCTTAAGCAGAGCCTGTGCCTTGTGAGATCCTGATGAGCTGAGCCCGAACTCTTAAATTTGGGTTTGTCATTAACCGGAACTGACCATAAGCCTAATGCAAATTCGAGTTGATGTTCGTAACTCGTCTTCATCAAATTGTCTGAATGGAGCCTTTTGTCTGTTGGCTTGACAGGATACATTGAGGTGGTACTACCAGTCCTATATTGTCAATGTATTAAACTTGTAGGTTTGGAATCTTTTATCAACCGATCCGTTCATTTGCATTGCCGTAAGGTTCCAACCCTACATTTTTCACATTGGGACTTTCTAAATGTGTGGGTGAGATTTTGTTATCCATGGACCATGGTTAGGTATTTTATCCTGTTACTAGGTCAGATAGATGCTTCGACCAAATCTTAACTGTGCCGGAGTCTCAACTAATCATTCAATTCCTTTTCCAGTCTGGTTACCATGAAAAGGTTTTCTCACAACAAAATTTTCTCTAGAAATCATTGTTAAGCTATTGACATTAGAAGTTGGTTTTGGCATGTATTTTTCATGATTATTTTCTTTCCTTTTCTTGTGGGATTTTCTTTTCTTTTCTATACAATTCAAGGCAACCAGACAGGGCCTTAAATGTATTATATCGTCTCAACAGCATATCCATCAGGCATAACAGCTGCAAAGTCCAGCTTCAAAATCTGCTCCTACTTGTTTAGGTAAGGTTGGCTTTTAGGTCCAACAAGCTATATTCGATAGCCAACCAGATGGATAGGTGCAATTGAATTGAGTTGTTGGATTGATAAAATAGATGATGATGATGTGTAATTCTTATCCACCAATGGCTCAGACTCGGTCGCTAGTAAATTAATAGGGGAAGGAAAGAAAAAGCGTTTAGCTCAATCCTTCTACTAATGCGATGATGTGAGCCGAGTCAATGAGCTTCCTCGGTTTGTGACTCACCTCACCTGCTTGATGGCTTGGATGTTGGATCATGAGATGACTGTGAATGGGGATGGCTGCCCTCGTAGGTTCACTAGGACTTTCTTTAACTTGGGTGGGTTGGGGGGATCAATACAAATTCAACCCTAAGTGTACAAGGGTATACCCAAATAGGGTTTTAGCTTACCCAACCTGAGCTACATTCTAAAGCTTTAATACAAATCAGGGATTACAGAGTTGGCTCAGGTTTGAGTTATTTTACACCCTATACCTGCAATAAGCACTGATCCAAAGATACGTCGACCGTGCTAATGTATATAGGGGCCGGGTAAGCCAAAAGATGACACTCAAAAGTTGGTACATTAAAGTGGGAAGAGATCTAGAGATGGTACATTAAAGTGGGAAGAGATCTAGAGACACTCAAAAGATGACCTAAGTACTTGATATCAGAAAACTAACAAATTTCGAACAATCGAAATACTCGTTCAAATATATTTTTGATCGATTGTAACGCTGGAACGGACAATCCAATGCAAAATTTATATAATAACTTCAAGGATTGGCATCTTTGAAACCATGGTAGGTTGGAATCCAGCTTAGTGCAATCCATGTTGCACCCCTAAATTCAGTCTTGGTAGTAAATTATAATGGCTTGTTTGGTTAGTCAGCCTTAAATTGCAGTTGATACAAACGGGACTCCACGATTGTTCATGTTTTATTTAAAGATGGTGATGTACTGGATCGGGTCGGGTCGAATGCTGAGGGTAATAAGATACCAAACCAGGATGAATCAAACATGCGAAAATTAAACCGGGCAGTTGGTGGTTGTAGAATAAAACAAGTGTTGCATTGGGTCCATGCCCATGGTGGATCAAACCGGGTTGATTCAGCAAGTGCCCACCACTTATCCGATGCAAAGGTCACCGGTTTGGGATAGCCCAAACCTGAAGTTATAAAAACAGAAAACTGGGTAGGTTTTTGGGTCAGGAATTGCAGCTTCTAGTTTCACTAACCGGTCAACCAAATCAAGAACTTGTCACCTGGTCAACCGGTCAATGATGCTAACTCAAGAAATATTAAAACATAAAATTTCTCCTAATCTCTCCCTCCCATCCCAAATACGTATATTTGCTAAGGCTGCGTTTGGAAGTCACCTGTCATGTAATAATTTCATTTGAGTTTTTCAAGGCTTTTGTAACCCCAATAGGATGTTTTGTAATGAACTCACTCGGATTTCCACTGATTTGTGCTTAATAACAAGGCTCAGATTATGTGAAAAACAAATCTCGTGAGAATTATAGAAAAACCGAAGATGACACATCTTCATTTCTATTTGTAGAGTTGAATGAGCTCGTTACAAACCATCATCTCATGGATACAAAAGCCTTGAGAATTCTCAAATGAAATGATTACATTACAGGTCGCTGCCAAACAGGCTACAAGAAATGTCTTAAAATCATCCAATAAAGAATGCTTTCCATTATAAACGGGGATGCAACAATTGAACCTTGAGAAAGCTCTTGCACAATCTCTTCCATACCTCCCTATCGGGCTCATGTTCCTCCGCACGCTCCTTCGCCTCCTCAGCTTTGGATTCCTGAACAAAAGCAGTAAAGGGAAGAGCATTCAGTAATCATTTGTTTGGGAGAGGTGGTCGAACACCCTGAGTGCAAACCTGGATGAGATTTCGTTGGAGGAGGCGGTCCACTATATCGAGGAAAACGTCTTTGGTGTACTCCGGGTGGCCTTGGATCCCCATGATGTGCTCCCCACACTTGAACATCTCGATCCCCGTCTTGTCCGACCACGCCATCACCTCCGCGTTCGGAGGCAACTCCCATACCTGAAATTTTGTTTAGTTTAAAGCAACTCAAATTCGCCAACACTTTTTATTTTTATTTTTTAATGTACAAACCTCGTCTCTATGGCATTCGAAGACGGGGAGAAGAGAAGGAATTTGGAGATCGGAGAAGAACTTGGACGTCGGCGACAGGTTGATGGTTCTAACTCCGATGTCCCATCCCGAGACTGCTCGTCCCGTCTTGCCTCCCAATGCACGGCTTAAGATCTGTGATTTTGAACAGTGATATATAACCCACATGAAAAATATCACAAAAACATCATCCAAAAGGCAGAAAGAATAAAATGCCCAGATCTTTGAAGATGGAAACAAGCTCATTTCTCTTTCATCAAAGAATAGTACCATACCTGATGTCCGAAACAAATACCCAGAATTTTCTTCTTCATCGAATCCAATTTCTTCAAGAGACTCATCAGTTTACAGATCCAAACATCATCGCCGTGAGCATCGCTACGGCTACCGGTGATCACGAAGCCGTCGTAGCATCCGAGCTCTTTCTCCTCCGGAAACTCGCCGGCGGCGACCCTGTATAGGTCCCAAGTCTCACCTTCTTCTCCCAGCATTCCCTTAAACACCTCGAAATACCCTCCATACAGCTTCTTCACGTACTCAGAATCCTCAGCGCAGAGAAGAACGGCAAATCTCTTCTCACCCATCTCTCCCTCTCTCTTTCTCTCCTCCAATTGATGGAGAGATGCCGCTCTTCTCCAACGCTTCAGCTTCCCGTCCTCCGCCCAGCTTTTAAAAAGAAAAAAATGGTTCTTAATTTTGGTTCGGCCTAACTGACAGTAGTGATGACGTGGCAATGCCGTCATCTACTCCATCTGCTTTCCACTTTCAGTATTTATTAAAGCGTTGGGGTTTGCTTCTATCTCCACTTTGCGCCCAACCCATATTGAGCTTAAAACGTAGCAGGATTCAAGCCAGTAATCTCTCCCCGCGTGTCCCTACTATCTCGGTGCTGTCATCACCCACGTGCGAAGAATCACGTGAATATCTATCTCATTCCAAGACGGGTGTGTAGGGCCAGTAGGGGGGCCAATGGTTACACAAGACGTGAGTGTCTTAATTTATTCTTCTGTGGAGAGTGGTTGTCTGTGTTGATACAGGCCTACATAGGCATTCCATTGATTGACACATTATGGGTTTTTGAATTTGGTGTCTTTTTTTACACCGGATACTTTTTTGAACCCCATACACATATGATGTGTCAGCTTGTAATTCTCCATAAAATACTATAGACACTTTGTCATCACAGAACAATTTCTTCCTAATTCTTGATTAATTACTTATTATGAAAATAAAAAAATTTCAAATTCCGATGACGAGGCAACGAGTCATCAACATTTGAAAGAAATTATCTCCGGTATTATTGTAGAGATATACACGTAAGGCCCATTCTAAAAGCCTGAAATCCTTTAAATTCTTGATCGGATTCACATCCTCCGCAACGGTGAATAAGGCTGCGTTTGGCAGTCACATGTAATTGAATCATTTCATTTGAGTTTTTTTTAAGGCATATGAATAAAAAAAAAGATGGATCATAATGATTTCATTCAGATTTGCTTGGATTGTATGCGGAAATTTGCTTTTCCTGATGTTTTAGGATGACATCAGGGGGCTGAATATCAATACCTAAAAGTGATTTTCACTTTTTGGTGGGGTGATGATAACTTTTCAGTACCGTCGTTTCCACCCGCTAATGCCATCTTAATATATCAGGAAAAACAGCTTTCCGTATACAATCTTTTCTGGATTTGCAGTGATTTATACTTGATAACATCAATCATTTCATTTTACACAAAAAACCTATGAAGACTTCATTTTTAATTTTATTTAACAAATCAATATATATTTAAATGAACTCATTACGGTCTATCCTGGTTTACATTTGGGAATGCAAATGAAATGATTACTTAACAGGTGGCTGCCAAACAGGCTATAAATAAGCCGCCATGAGCGAGACACAAATAGGGGGTGGAGCATGCAAAAAGCGTATGGGCCCACCCACTCCCCCTCCCTTGTGTCTCGGCTCATGGTCTCATTTGTTTCTTGGTACAGAGGATACGAGTCCTGTTTAAGATTTGTTGGATGTTCAAGATAATTTAAAATAAGATTTCTTTTTATAAACATTTATATATTTTGGATACCCATAATTACAAAAGTAACTAATCATTTGTTATAATATTATAGTATTAATCTTTGTGTTTGTGTTTGAGAGCATGGGGGAGGACAATTTGGGAGTAGCACATTTGTTCTTTATATGCATATGTAAAATTATATGCATATATATTAACTTAATCAGATTTTGATGTTTCTTACAAGAAAAAAAAAAAAAAAGATTTTGACATTTTGTCCAAATGTATCAATTTGGATCCATATTTAGTTAATGATAATTGGATACATACACATGGGAAATGATTATCTACATTTGAGCCATGTGGTAGTTATGGTCAGTGAGTGCGGAGTTTTAAAAGAGGGCAATTTTTTTTAATCACATCAACACATGTTGGTCACTTGACATGCCTGTCTTTGTCTTTGGGAGTATGGGGGAGTTGACAATTTGCTCCCTCTATACATATATAAAATTATATGCATGTATATTAATTTAAACAAAATATGATATTTCATCAAACTGTATCAATTTGGAGATGGTGTACTGGGTACAAGGTGACTTTATTTGGAATAAAATGGGACATAATTTGAAATTTCACCTAATCCTTGCCTATTTTATTCCATGTGAAGTCACCTGGTGCCCTAGACACCAAATCTTGGATAGTAAAATTATATATATATATATATATATAGTGTGAGCGTGTTAGTGTCATGTGAGTACTAATAGGTTTACCGTTTGACCCCAAATGCCAAATCAAACAGAATGCATGAAAGAATTCACAATAAATTATTTCTATTTGGTTCGTTTGACTACTCTTATATTTATTAGAAGATTTCGAGGGGAAGGGTTCTTCCCTTTATTGGTAGTTTTTTTGTCTTGAAATCAAGGACTTTTAATATTGCACTAAAACAAGACTAAAATGATAAATGAATAAAAATAGAAAGAATCTAAGATGAACTTACAATGGGTATTACTCCAATCATGTAACGTACATAGTTATAGAGCCATTTTCATATGAATAAAAGGAACATGAACTATTGATGAAACACCATGAACAAAAGATTGAATGAAACAAATATATTTATTGCTGATGAAATGTTACAAAGTACTTGGTTACATGAAATACTGACTAAGTACAATATTCATAAAGTATAGATGTAGATAAAGTTGTGTTGGTGTGCGACCTCGACTTTTGAACCCTAAGTTTTCCTTTTATAGACTTCTGATTCAGTTAGGGTCCTTGCATAGGTGTCATCTCTTGATTCATTCTATTACTCTTGTAACTTCTCTCGTTATTCCCCAATTGCCACTTAAGAAATAACTATTTTTTTTCTTTTCATCTGTCTGAAATTGCCAAGTGTTCATAACTACTTTAGAACTCCATTTTCATCTTTTTTACTTCCACTTGTCCTTTATTTGAATTTTAAATTTCATTCGTAAACAACATTTTTTAACCATGATTATCTTACCGCCTTTCTCTAGGTTTACTACCACATGATTTATTATTGGCCATACATTATGGCGGTAATTTTATGATGTAAACAATGCTCACTGTCATTTTGAATTCGAAAGAATTCGATATGACGTAACATCTTCTTTTAAAACTGTGCCACTCCATGTGTCTCTTCCGCATTAGGCTTCAAGTCTTTCCACCTTTCTGTTCCCTATTCTCGAGGGGTTTTGCTATGATTATTGATTTCCTTCCCTATAAAAATTCATTTCTTTTTTCAGATTCATCATTACTTCTTTTCTCTCTCTAGAACTAAATTTCTCTGGTTCTTCTCAAATTACTATCCATGGCGTTTAGCACTGCATCTTTTTCTCCGATAGCCCTTCATTCTGATTCTTTGGTTTTCTGATTGGAAAATTTTAGACATTGGCGTTTGGGAGGGGTTCGGATGCTCTCGCCCACCCGTGGTTTTCGGGTCCACTCTTCGGTGCTTGAGGCCGGTGCATGAGAGGTTGCTAACCCTTTTACAAAAGGGTTAGGCTTTTCTTGGAGTCGCCACCAACTCGGGGTTAATCGATGGAGTTAGACATCGGTTCTCCTCTTCGGGTGAAGAGGAGAAGTCTAGACCTGGAGGTCTAGGGTTTGACTCTTTGTACTGGTCTGAGTTCCT
>JAOXJP010234667.1:0-10126 GCA_025762735.1 Platanus orientalis
CTTACATTTAACAAGCATGGATTTTGCTAGGTTATGCAAATTAATTCATTTTATTTAAGTTGTATATATACATGCGACAGAGATGATGTGATATTAATATAAGTACGGAGTTGTCAGGTGGACAACAATGATGTTGTGGATGTATGACTTATTTGAAGTGTTTTTCTTGATTTGTTGACTATCAGGTTATAAAGAAAGTGACATGAGGATCACTATTCATCCCCAGGGGTGCATATTACAGTTGTTATGCTACCGAAATTTTGGTAGAAATGGCATGTGGATTCTCTATTTAATATCAATAAAAATGACATAAAAAATAATAGGGAAGATGAATAGATAATAAACCAAGTTAACCATTAGACTGTAACAGGTTTAGAGTAGGTAACCACGAAAGCGGATGAGGTGGGGTGCCTAACACCTTCCCCAACTCATAAACAAACAACTTATCTTAGAATCTTTAGGAGTTGAATAGTTTAAGTATGAAATCAAACATTTCAAACCTTATTCAAACTTAAACTTGTTTTATTTCCAAAACTGATGTTCAGTCACATCATTAAAAAGACTGGTGGCAACCTCAAATCATTGTGGAATTTTTTTACGGTAGTCAAGTATCTTTTGAAAAGGGATTTATCCATCGTACGAAGATTAAGGCCCACACTCCCTGACTGAAAAATTGCAAGGCGAATAAAAGTCTCACAAATTAATAAAGGTAAAGAGGCCTGAAGCATACTAGAACGTAAGTATCACAACTCAAATCGACCTACCAATGCCAAGTAAGTACAGCTACACCCTCTCGGATATAAGTTAAGTCTGGGCAAATACTTAAGAGTACCTGGTAGTATTATCAAAGAAAGGCCTTCGCATGGGGAAGGGCTTAAGCCTAAAAGAATGCCATCGGGAACCCTTATTTTCATGAAAATATGAGAGACCCGTCAGGTCTTCTCCATCTTTTCTGAAGAAGCATTTGATGGGTAATACACCCATTAGCCAAGGTTATATTAGCCCTGAGACACACTTAAACTTTGAAAATTTTGGTTGCCATTATTTACCTATTTGTCGCTAAAACATTAACCCCGAGGGATATCCATACTTCGAAAAATTTTACGTTGTTCATCCCCACTTGATTAAAAGTTAATTACCCCGAGTCCCACTCGTACTTAGAAAAATTTGATAATTATTCCTATGTCCTTAGGGTACCCTACCTCGGCCTACCTAGATATGAATATGGAACATGAGAAGAAATTACGACGACACATATTCATACTTCGAAAAATTCAAAAACAAATTGCAGCCAATACACAACAAACAGGAATAAAAGAAGAATTTCATTTTCATAAAGAAAGATTATAGAAAAGATGATAGTTAAAAAAAACAAAAACAAAAAATAACACAGTTATGCTTGGGGGTTGCCATCCCCCGAGTTGACTTCTCCCGGGGCGACTTTTTCCTGGGAAACTTCTCCAGGGGTAGAAACCCATGTCTCCTCAACTGCCACCTCATTCACTCCTCCTCCTCCTCCTTCTTGGTCGGCTCCTTCCTGTCGCTCCTCAGCCTCTACACCCCCCTCATCAGGCATAATGGAAGAGAAGTTTAAGTCAGGGAACTCCTCAGCCGTCAGGTCCTAGAAGTTCTCTAACCCTTCCTAGAAACAATTGGCCTTGATAATCTCACAGGCATTTGAGGCTAAGTATTTGACCGTAGCTACCTCGAGGACCCCTTTAAGGATTCTCTCCCTCTCAGCCTCGGCCTATAGGTGTGCCTGCTCTAAGGCCTCGGTCTCCAGGAGAACTTGTCATCGATCGCGATGTGGTGGTTCCTCTTAGCCCCTAGCTTATCCCTCTCCCGGGTGACCTCCCTCTCGGTTGCTTGCAAGCGTGTCGTCATACCTTAAAATGAGCCTCATGCTCTGTGGCCAGGGCGGCCATGCTGGCACGAGGGTCTTTGGCCCATTTGAGTTTACTCTCAAGGGTGCAGATCTCGGCATTCGCCCTCTACTAGGTAACCTTAAATTCATTCTTGGCCTAGGCGAGGTGGTTCAGATGGTCGGCCTGAATCTACTCATTGAATTTGTACCCCTGGATAGAGGCAACCATCAGAACCACAGTCTGCAAAGACAGAGTTGAGTTAGCACAAAGGAAGAATGAAAAAGAAACAAAAAACAATCAAATGAAAAACACAAAGAGAAGAATTTTTTTTACCTTAGCCCATCATGTCTCGATGCAGGACAGATGGGGAGAGGTTCTTTCTCACATACTCAAGATCCTCCGTGGGAATGCCCCCCAAAAGATAGTCCCCCCCAGGACTCAATCTTGTAAGCCAAGAGAAAGGCCCCACCGTGGATTCTCTAATTTTTGGGACAGCGGCAGGAAAAGGCGCCACCAGTGTAGAAGTTGTCGCTATCATGATTACTGAGGCAGGGCTCAGTGGCAGTGGCGGGAGCCTCGATGACAGTTGTGGGACTGACCTCATGTGACCCCACCACTTGGACCCTATAAGTGGGGGCGAGAGAAGAATCAATTGTCTCCTCCTCCAACTCAACGACTTGAATGTCAGAAACGAGAGTGGGAGGGGTGTTAGAACTGCCTCGGGGGCAACCTGAGGGGCCTGAGCCTTAGAAGGTCCCCAGAGACAATGTGACGCTTCCTCTTCTTCGAAGACGAGACTGCCTCGGCCTGGCCGGCCATTACTGGGCCAGCTGCTTTGGCCTCTTTGATCTCCCGGGCTTGAGCTAAATACTTTATGTTTGTTCTCATTGGTATATAAAGAATAGACCCAGGGTTAGAAATTAATAAAGAATAATAAATGAAAGAGGGGGAAAGAAAGAGAAAAGAATAAGGAGGGAGGAACTAAAGATACAAAGGAAGGGTGAGTTAACCAAGTCTGGACCAAACCTGCACTGGTGGAGTCAGTTGGGTATGATGAGGTCTAGGAAGGCATGGGGCGGGTAGTTTATGACGTCTCGGATGCGAGTCTCCTCCTCGGGGGATAACTTGTTTACTTCAGAGACTAACTAAAAGAAAGGAGAGAGGGAAAAGGAATAAAACACATAAGACAAAAAAATCTAAATAATAACAAAAACTTATAAGACAAAAAATTACGGCTTACCTACTGGGCAGACAACCGGTGCCTAGGCCCGATTGAACTTTACGATGGGGACCTCCTTGGGGGGTACTCCAACCTTCACCAAAAACAAAAAAAATATCAACTCCACCCATTGTTGGAGCTCGGGAGCATGGTTACCAGGGGAGTAGTGGTCAAGTCCCGACTAGCAAAAAAGAACCACCTTGGCTCCTGCTCCTTTCGGCAGTAGCAATGAAAAAATTCGTTAAGGGTAAGGTGATACTTCCCCTTAAAGGTCAATTCCCATAGGACCATACATCCTGTGGATATTCGCCAGGCATTGGGCATTAACTTCCCCGGTGTCAGGCCAATGTAGAATAGCAGTTCCCTAAAAAACAAGGGAATCAAAAACTTGAGACCCACCATGAGGGCCTGCTCGTACAGCGCTATACTACCGGCAGGGGCTTTGAAAACCCGAAAGTCCCCGAGGGAAGTAAAGACGATCCCTTTAAGAATGAAGTAAGTGAAATAGTATGGAGTCAGGGTTCGTACCCCTAACTTGGAACCATAGAGGGCGACTTTAAAATCTTGTTTGGGAACAATCTCCCCCACCGCCTCCTGGGTGTTAGATGGAGTCGGCTCGATGGCCTGCTCCCTAGGGTTCTACTGGACTTTTGACAGGTCATCGGCTCTATCGACCATCCCATCAATGGTATCCCTAGACACCATTGAATAACACTAGGAAAACAAAGAGATACGGGAGAGGAAAAATAGGGAAAGAACACAAACACAAATATGCTGGAAAGAAATGAAAGACTAGAGAGTACAATAAAGAAGAAAAGCAAACTAATTGATGAAACGAAAGGGGGCTATAGGGAAATAAAGAATGAACTACAATGTAAAAAAAAAGTGGGGTACTTGGGAAGTGGACAAACTTGAGAAAAGCACTGGAATCGGTGAAGAGTGGATGCCCAGAGATAGGAAGAGTACCAGAGACGGCCAAGAAAGATAACCCCCAAAGTGTAGTAGGTGTTGAAAATGGAAACGTCAGGATACAAAAAAATCGCTAAAAATTGCCTAAAGCCAAAGCAAGAAATGCGAGAGATAGACAGAAAAGATAGGAAAGCCCAACCATAATTCAGGAAAGATATTTATAGGCAACCCTGAGTGTTCTCAACCCTACGCGTGTCACACATCCATAGGTTAGCAAAATCAACATAGGAAATGAGGCAAAGCACGAATCTCAAAATCCTTAAGAGGTTTAAAATTGACAGTTTGATGACATAGGGATCCGAAAAGACACGACACTTGACACGACTCATAATTAGTGCCAACACGTCCCCTTAGTTATCGAAACCCATTAAATGCGAAACCATCATTGGCGCTTATCCCCAGTAAACATCACCTCGGTAACTAAAACGATATGCAACCTATGCTAAAATATACAGTAACAATCGCAAATAGTTCATATTCCCGAGCCACGTAACTATGGACTCGGGAATAAGGGGGACAACTAATGGGAGAGAATATAATGAGGCCCCTATTAACTAACCCCGATGAACTAGTAGAGTCCTGATTCTAGGGGAACCAACCCAAAGAATTCCCAAGAAGATCAACCTGGGAAACCTTTAGGGATCCCCCAACTCATAAAATGCCGAGGCCATTGACGAAAAGTTAGAAATATCCCTTGGTACCCAACTCCCCAAGTATTCCAAAAATAACCCGGACTGTTGCTCAAATCACCTGACACCCAGAGGCTAGTCGAGATCTTAAGGCACTCGATACCCTAGAATCCCTGACGTGCAAAAACATAACGACCCCGACTACTCTGCTTAAAGATAAGCATAATCCAAAAATCGTTATTGGAAGAGAATATTCTCTACCTCCAGCCTAGCATACTGAGAAAATGATAGAGAGAGCAGGGGGAGACGTGGCCAAGAACGTGGAAGAATGAGACATACGAGATCTCATTTGATACACCACTACTCCAACCTATAAATAGGGGTAACGATTCACTCTCCAGGTACGAGGAAACACAAACCCTAATTTGAGAAGTCTCATTCTACATTCTCCTTGTCATCTGACTTGACCGTCGGAGAGCTAGAGGCCGCCCCCCCTCCGATGCCTAGCTTCTTGACCTTCTCTTGCTTTGTGTGTGCAGTGCTCACTCCGCTAGGGACCTGGACCAGCCGTGGGACCATTTGACGAGTGTATAGGTATAGGTGCCTGCTATAACCGATACACTATCACTTTTCATCATTAAAAACATAAGTAATTAATTTACCATTGAACCAATAATATTTAAATTAAGTTATATTCTTCTCTACTAATAAAATATGTTTTTCAATAGAAAAAGGGTTTCAATCAATAATTAGCTCCTTTTGAATTTATGCAAGAAATTATTGCCCTTACCTACTAATTAAAATAAAATAATTATTTACTACTAGCTAAAACTTGGGATGCACATGCATGTGTTGACATTTCTTTGTATTTTCCTGTATAAGGTAGTGTGGAATGAAATATAATATGAAAGAAGCACATAACTCGAATCAAATTCTTTACCAAAAAAAGACTCAGATCAAATTTGTTAAGCTTTTAAAGATATCATTTAGATTTATCCCAAATGTCTTCCTAATATGAACACCAACTAAACCCATGAAATGTGTTTGAATTGTGGAACAAGCATGGCTAATGATTGGAAGCATGATTAACAATCAATATTATAATTTTAAATGGTAACTACTATAAATTAATTGAACTTCGAGTACGCTTCTGGTAAAGGGCTTAAGTAAGATTATTTTTAGAAATCATTAATAAGCCTATAATGGGCTAAAAATGAAGACTATAGGAGAGGTCATCACATACCTCTTGACCCTCTTTATTAAGTAATAAACCTTCCACACAAAGAAGAAATAAGAAAGGGGAGAGGGGATAACTTTGTGTGATTCCCCTAAAATGAGATAATAAGTCACCCGACAAATTAAACCATGATAAGGATTCTATACGAAATTGAAGAGATGCAATTCCAAACCCAAATTCTTTATTTGGGACTAAACCCCATTTCTTTCCATAATTGACATAGAGAAATCCCAATCAACATGATCAAAAGGCTTTACTCATATCCACCTTCGAGGCCGTGAAATTCGAACATAAGTTGTTTTTTTTCATGAATTGAAAGATTATATGAGCTATTAAGACATTATTGGAGATTAGTCAAACTTTGATGAAAGCACCTTGATATTGAGAGGTAAGATTGGGAAGGACTTTTTAAGACGATTAGGTAGAGACTTAGAGGTGATCTTGGAGAAAGAAATACATAAACTAATGGGTCTGAATTGTGATATGAATTCGAGATTTTTAATCTTGGGAATAAGAGAGAAATAAAAAGGTTTCATGGAACTAGTTTAAAAGAAACCCAAATGAAAAATATTAGGAAAATAAAGATATTATGAAAATAAAGCTAGGATTAGCAAGATTAAGATTTGATTTGGTTATGATTAATTTAGATAAGAATGATTTAATTAGGATTAGATTAGGTAATAAAGGATGTGATTTGGTTTCTATCTTTATCTTGCATCAGTCTAATTAAATCTCTTGCTAGAGGTATTGTAAGCACGAGTGAATGAATCAATAAGAGCCCTCTTCTCTTAAATTTTCTTATGGTATCAAAGCTGATTGATTTCACTTGATATTCCACTTCCATCTTGTTGTTCTCTGGTAGGCGGCACCACCCTCGGGCTTGGTTGTTGCTTTCCAGATTCTCACATATCTACCTTTTCTATATCTCACCTTTTGCAACATCCCTTTTACATCCCTCTTTTTTTTTTTTTACTTAACATTCTCTTTTTAGCTTTTCCCCCTACCTAACGCCATGACTTTTGAGTGCTATATGGGTGGTGTATTTAATTGTAGTATATACTTGATGGATCCACCAACTTGAGTGTGAGGGTGTGGTTATCTCCTATGAAAACTTAGGTTGGTTTGTTAGAGTGCTCATGAACATCCAGGTATGACACATGGCCGAAATAGTGTCAACCCAATAGAAAGACAAAGATTGTGGGTGAGAGATGTAGATGACATTCTTCGATGATTCACAATAGTAGAGTCTTGTTCATAGACCCAAGGTGCATCAGACTTAGATGGGTTGTGGGGTATTTTTCCAAGGGTTGAACTTCGGAAATTGATGCCTATGCATCTCCTGCTCTGGTTCCATGGTGTGTAGATGAATTTTGTTGATTTGTGTGTGTTTTACACATTTACAAATTTTATGTGTTTTACATGTTTAACATATTTACATGAGTATGCGTTTTGAAGTGGTTTTACATTTGATTTTTATTTGATTCAATTTTAAATCATGTGGGGGATTGTGATATATTTAGAAGTAAATATATCAAAGATTCAAATTGAATTTAAATATAACATATATGTGTAGGTTATGAATATGACTTTCATTATAAATTTATTTTATCAATTAAAAAATTTGGTAGTTGTCATATGTTGGGCAACCAAGAGGTAGCCACACGTATTGGCATTACATACTTCTTCAACTTTTTCTTTGAAAATAAGAAGAGAACATACACAGAAAAGGGGTTGAAGGAGACGATTGGTTTTAAATTTTGAAGGGTCGCATACACATTGGTTTGGGTTGGTTGCACACGCAAAGAATGAATATGATGAACATTCAAAACATAATTAAATTGTTGTATCTCAAAGTGAGAGAGAAGAGAACAATCCCAATTTGTTATGGTTTTTTCTTTGATTTGTTGCTCTTGAGTTTCTTGATTCTACACACCAAAGAACTATCTTAAGTCGTTCGAATGGAGGCTTATTTATTGTGTAGAGTAAGGTGAGTTGTTGGTGTATCCCCTTGAGATGAACACAGAATCAAGCCACTACACTGAGAGAGTCTGGCGAATTCACTTTTCGGGTAGTGGAATACCATGAGTGATACCGACAAACTTATAATTTCATGTTTAAGCTTTGATCAAATTTATAGGTATGTAATTTCCATTGGTTTGCGACTACTTCATCCAAGTATGTTATATGATTTATTTGATTGATTTTACATGCTTGTGTTTCTACCAAATAACATGTTTACAACATTGAGAATTGTTTCAATTATTTTGATTATTATCATGAATGAATCATCATGTGAATTAGACAATTGTTATTACTTTTATTTGTAATCTGTATGTGTTTATGTGAACATGTAAAGCTGGAATCACTACAAATATCTAACAGAATGTACTAGGCATTCATCAAAAGAACTTATATCAACATCCATATAAAGTGTTGCATTCAATGTATCTTACAATTTATAGAATTCTACTAAAACTATTACATCCTTTAGAGTATCTCGAATAAGTCTCCAAACGATAAAGTTTCAAATAAACAAGTGGACATCTAACTAAGTGTCCAATCTCATCAATATATCAAAACTTGTGTGACACCCATATCACACCTCACAAATTCTCTCAATTGCTTTCTTCAATCTAATATGAAAAATGTTATGAATGAGTGAGTCCATGACGCTTGTAAGTAATCATACAAAATATACAATGAACGGAATAGGCTAAGCACAGACATTTGAGATCACAAAATAACATATACTTGTTTATGCAATGACAAAACTAAACTCAAGTTATAGATAGTGCATATGTAGGATCTTCAAAAAAACATAACAAAGCATATACATGTTTCATAAATCAAAATAGGGCATCTACGAATCGATGTTCAAACCAAAACATATATTGATCAATCTGTGCAAAACCAGTGTTCATAAGATAGAAAATAGATTGCACAATTTATAAGGCCCGGTGAGTAGGCACTTGATCGCACCATTTATAAGACCCTATGAGTAGGCACATAGATTGAACCATTTATAAGGCTCGATGAGTAGGCACAGAGATTGCATCATTTATAAGGCTCGATGAGTAGGCACCTGATTGCACCATTTATAAGGTATAGTGAATGGGCATACAGATCACGCCTTTTATAAGGCTTGGTAAGTAGGCACATAATCGCACCATTTACAAGGTCCGGTGAGTAGGCACATAAATCACACCATTTATAAGGCCTGGTGAATCGACACCTGATCCCACCATTTATAAGGCCTAATGAGTAGGCACCTTATATCACATTTATAAAGCCTGGTGAGTAGGCACCTTATATCACCATTTATAAAACCCGGTGAGTAGGTACATAGGAAACCTTCAAACAGATCATTTACGGTTTTCAAAACAAAACAAAGCATATGGAACTCATGAACTCTAAAAATTCATGGTTACTTAAACACATAAATGCATGCTTCAAATCTTTGGAACACATGCTAGTCAATGCCAATATGTCGCATATTGAGGTGCATAAGATACAAGACATTTGACCCATTCTAAGGAACATAAGGAACCAAAATTCAGTAGATTCTCATCTCTACAAAGGAAAATGAAGGAGAAATATATGATGAAAGGAATGCTTCATAAGTCTAATGTGAACATCTTCAAAATCATTTCACAAATCCCTTAAGAGTAAGAGTCTTCAAATCTATCAAAACATATGGAGGTTTATTAAAAACTAAAGGAAATCAAGAGAAACATGGTTGGAAACATGTGTAACTTCAATTCCTTGAAAATAAATCTCAAACATAGTAGGATCTAACTATTTGATAAATCAAGACTTAGAATTTTCAAAATCCATATAGCTTACATCATGAAACTACAAAGCATAAGCTTACATATCCTTTATTTTAAGATCCTTAGGAGGAAAACATAGAATCATTTGTACATTTCATGGATGGGCAAAGATCTATGAGATTATAGCAAGAAATCCAATGTGGAATAAAATCATTTTCATGTTACAAACCTTGAAATCCATGAACCTTAAATCATAAAACTTCCAAGCAAAGATTTGAAATTCCCGAAATGGATCCTAGAGGGGGTGTGTGAATAGGATCTTTATAAAATATTTAAAAATTCTTTTAAATAAATTATTCTTTTTTAAATAATTTATTCAGCCCCAATTTAATTTACTTAATTTTCTTTTAATCAATATGCAACGAAAATTCTTTTAA
>JAOXJP010234668.1:0-10126 GCA_025762735.1 Platanus orientalis
CTAATGTGCCCGCCCCCTGACAGGGGGCGGAGAGGAGCGTTAGTTAAGAGGAGCGGATACAATCAACCCTCGAGAAAATCTCTTCTTGAATATTTAATACAATGTGAAGCCAAAAGCAAACTACTTTTGGGTGTTTGGTTCTATTTGTTACGTTCATGTTCCCCAAAGTGATAGAACCAAATTGGACCTGAAAGCAAAGAAGTGTGTTTGTTGGTTATGACACACATCAAAAAGGATGGAGATGTATGGATCCGAAGACAAAGAAATTTACCACTTCCCAAGATGTGGTATTTGATAAGATTTCAACATACTATAATGCTCCAAAATTCAGCACAAAAGCTCTTGAAGAATTTTGGTGGCAAATAAAGAACACATGTGATATCAGAGCTAGGTTTCAACTGGTTCTATCTAGCTGTAATCCCGAGGAAGCCAGGTTCCAACTAATTCCTATCTAATTGGGTTCCTGTGGGTCATTGGATGGAAATTGGAATCTATGGCTTCTTCTTTTTTTTATGAAGAAAATTTTCATTAAAGAAAAGGGATGAGAAGTCCCAAAAGAAACCAACTACAAACCAAAATAGTTACCCACCAAAAAAAAAAAGCCCAACCCTGTTTAGTACTAGAAACTGAATAATCCCCTAAGTACTGGCATCTTAGGCCCCAAAAAGAAGCCATATCTTTGGCTTTAGAGCATACATTAAAAGCTGGCTCAGTATGACCTTCAAAAACTCTTTAGTTCCGCTCTAGCCAAAGAGCCCAACAGACCGCAGGGAAGACCAAACTCCAAATAATCTGCCATTTCTTGGGGATCCTCCAAATACCCCAAGACAAAAGGAACGCATCCAAGCTTAGGGGGGAGGCCCAAGATAATCCAATTTCTCTGAAAAATAAAACTCAAACCTCGTACGCATACAGACATTGAATGCTCTCTGCATCGTCTAGGCACAAGGAACAAGCATTCTGTAGAACGAGCCCACAATGTTGCAAAATGTCTATAGTAGGGAGACCTCCATGCAAACTCAGCCAAAGAAAAATAGATATATTTTATGAGATGTACAAACTCCAAAGCTTCCTCCACAAGGGATTAGATATAGTGCTAGACCATTGGGCTTCCATAAGGGATTTCATGGAGAAAATACCATTTTTAGAATATATCCAACGCATTTGATCTTCCACTTCTTGGCGAGGGCGAACATGCTCAACCATATCAATTAGGGTTGCCATATGCCCCATCTCCCAATCATTAAGTCTTCTGCGAAGATCCACCCTCCAAGCACCGCCATTTTCTAAGGGGACCCAACAATCACCCACCTTGGCATCCTTATTGCTTGCAACATTGAAGATAAATGGCAATTCCAACATCAAAGGTCTATTAGTGCACCATCTGTCTTTCCAGAACCAGATTCTCCTCCCAGAGCCAACCTCAAACTTAATTCCCTGCTTAAAATTGGCTACTTCCTTCATGATAGCCTTCCAACACCCACAGTCATAAGGACGCGTAGAAGACTTTGCCTCCCAATCACTGACCGAACCATATTTACTAGCAATGACCTGTCGCCACAGACTCTCCCTTTCCTGCCTAAATCTCCATAACCATTTAGATAAAAGGGCTTTGTTGGTAGAGCGGATTCTCCTTATGCCTAGGTCTCCATAAACTTTAAGCTTACACACCTCAGACCAAGCCACCAAGTTCATTCCCTGGTCTTCTTTGCTTTTCCCCCAAAGGAACTCCCTCTAGCACTGTTCTAATCTTTTCTCCACCGAAGCCGGAATCACAAGGAGCAAGAGGAAATACGTTGGGAGGCTAGATAAAACCGATTTGATCAACACCACTTTCCCTCCCTTCGAGAGATGACTCCCTTTCCACCCAACAAGCCTTTTTTGAACTCTCAATAACTATGTTCCATGAGGAGGTACATTTATAAGGCGATCCTAAAGAAAGGCCCAAGTAGGTTGTTGGGAGGGAACCAACCGAGCAACCCAGGCAATCAGCCAATCTTCCTAAATTTTCCACCTCAAAGCATCTAACCACACATCTCAGGTATTTAACTTGAACTTCCGATGCTTTACACAAGATCAACGTATCATCTGCAAATTGGAGATGGGAGACTTGAATCCCATTTTGATTCACTTCAAAGCCTTCAAGAATGCCCCTATTAAATGCTTTAGAAAGCAAAGCTCCAAAAGCTTCTGCAACCACCAGGAAAAGAAAAGGAGAAAGAGGATCACCCAGACGTAAACCCCTAGAACCCTGGAAGTGTTCCACTGCTAAACCATTTACGAGAATAGATGTACCATAACATTTTTTCATCCATTTTCTCCATTTTTTACCGAATCCCATCCTCCTAAGCATATAATCCAAAAAATCCCAATTTACTCTATCATAAGCCTTTTCCAGATCCAGCTTGCAAAGAATTCCGGAATCCCCATTTTTAAGAACCGCATCCAAGCATTCATTCGCAACAAGCACCCCATCTATTGCCTACCTCCCTCTGATAAAAGCACTTTGGTTGGGGGAGATTAAATCTGGAAGAATAACTTTAATTCGACAAGCTAAGGCTTTAGATATGATCTTGTAGACACTGCCTACCAAGCTAATCGGTCTAAATTCCAACACTCGAATAGCATGAGAGGATTTAGGGATCAGAGAGATGAAAGTAGCATTACTACCCTTATCAAGAAAGGACTCCTCATGGAAATTCCTCACACTATCCATAATATCTCCTTTCACCACATCCCAACAAGACTTAAAAAAAGCCATAGTGAAGCCATCTGGACCCGGCGCCTTGTCATCTTCTATAATCCAAACCACACTCTTAATTTCACACTCATCAAACGGCCACTCAAGCCATTTCCTTTTATCAGGCGATAATCTTGGAAACTGCAAACCATCCAACTTGGGCCGCTTTATTCCCTAATCCTTGTAAAGATTCATGAAGTAGGATGCAATGTGGTTGTGAAGGCTTGCTGTGTCAACCTCTACCCCGTCCCCATCCACCAAAGAACTTATATAATTTGTATTTCTTTGGGAAGAAGCAATCCTGTGAAAATATTTGGTATTGTTATCCCCCTCTCTTAGCCATTGAACCTTGCCTTTTGTTTCCATTTAATTTCTTCATAAGTGGAAAATTTAGCATAATCTTGTTTCGCCATATCCTTCATCTATCTCTCCGTATTGGAAAGTACATAGTGTTCCTTTGTTTGGTCCCAAAAATGAATCTCCTCAAGCAATTGTTTTTTTTTTTTTTTTTTTTTTTTTTTTTTTTTTTTTTTTTTTTTTTTTTTTTTTTTTTTTTTTTTTTTTTTTTTTTCAGGTCCACCCTTCCAAACACTTCCCTATTCCACACTCTAAGATTGTCTCTGAGGAGTTTAAGCTTAAGACGAAGCTTTTGACCTAGTTTACCTGTCACCATAAAAGAGTTCCAACATCCTCTCACCATTTCCATAAAATCCGGGCTACGTAGCCATATATTGTCAATTTTGAAGGGTTTAGGATCCCCTTTAAGCAATTTTCCACAAAGAACAATAGGGAAGTGATCCGAAGTAGGTTGGGGTCTTACTAGCCCTTTTGAGAAAGGAAAGGAAGAGTCCCATTCCGGAGAAAGAAGGAATATGTCCAACTTACTAAGCGAGGGGGTTGCCTGCATGCTCGACCAGGTAAAGGAAGCACCCGAAATGGGGACATCCCTTAAACCTTGAGAGTTAACAAAATTAGCAACAAGGTCCATTCCCCCAGACAAATATCTCTCCCCTAATCGTTCCTGAAGACACAAAATTTCATTGAAGTCACCGCAAAGGCACCAAGGGCCAGGCCATGAATCCCTTAAACCAGACAACTCTTGAAAAAGGCATGTTTCCTCTCTAACAGACAGGGGCCATAAACTCCAGAAAGCAACCAAACCTCCTCCGTGTTTCTCATTCGGCCAAGCACAGAAACTAACTCTTTCACCCAAGAATTTATGACATCAATTTTGCTAGAATCCCATATTACCCATGTACCCCCTGCAGCACCCTTAGAAGGAAGGCATATACCATCGACAATGGGGAAAGGACATACCTGACGCATAAAAGCACGGGGAAGAGATTTGAGTTTATACTCCACCAGAACCAGGAGCTCCACCGAGCTGGAACGAACAATATCTTTGACTATACTTCGTTTATCAAAACGCCCCAATCCTCTAACATTCCAGGCCAGGATAGAAAATGACATCGGAAAATTGAATCAACCCATAAACACCATATCCCAAGACACAGCCTTAAGCACCACTACAGTGGTTACCTGCAAAGCCACCTTTCCTCCTGCGACCACAGTTTCTTAGAAATTCTGAACAAAGATTCTGCATCTCTCTATTCACCCCCTGCTGCCCCTTTTTTAATCTCCCTATTATGAATCTTTTGAGGGGCATTTTTGACCCTGCACCCTAATTCAGCGCCCTTATAGGGCATCGATTTTTCATTCTGAGAGTGCCCTTGATTCCATTGAGATATTTGATGTGAAACTGGGGCTTTTTTGACAACTCTCATGTCATCCTTATCTTTATAGAACATCAAATTTTCCTTCCATAATTGCCCCTTGTTACCCTCTCCCAACGGCATCTTCATAGGGGTATATTGGTCTTGTGATTGGGAAGCTTTGTCCACACGCAACTTCCTTCTCGGATCTTCATCCAACAATTTCAAATTCGAACTTAAAACCGGTACGGAAACAATGGTTTTGTCAAAGGCGAAAACCACCTATGGGGATGCTCCTTGGCCGAAAAACCGCTTCCCCTGAACCCTATCTTTTTCCTGTGATGGTGGTATACTGAAACCACACTTTCTTCCCAATCATCTTCCACAACAACCGACACCTGATAGCTGAGTTCGCCATCTGATATTATCACTACCCTGGGATCAGCCTTATATCTGTTTTTACCGTCAGGAAATGAGCTCATCTGAGATCCTTTAGAGAGGTAGTGTTCTCGTCAATTTTGTTCAAACCTCCACACGTCTCAACAATGGAGGATATCATGTCTTTGCTCCACAGGTGGAACAGAAGACCCCTAATTCGCACCCAAACTTCTTTAAACCATTCGGTGTCGATTTTTGTTCCCAATGTCGGGGACCACTTGTGGAAGACAAGGGTACCTGGGTGCACCATGCAGGAATTGTGGGCATCCAACCAGCGTGATTCTTCCCAGCTTAACCCAAGAACGATTGCTCTCTCGTTGATGAACGACTGAATATTATTCCTTTTAGCACGGAGCACGGCAAGGGAAACCAACTCTTCCACCTCATCCCACCCAAGGTTAGCATTAAGGTTCTCCACACAGATCCCCAATGCCCAATCCACACTACTCTCCTTTCTACGCCACTCAATTGGAAAAGTTATCTTCCTTTTGGTCCTAGGATAAGCAGGGAAATCGTGGGGATTACTGTTAAAATGTACTATATTTTTTGCAACATCATCCTCCATAAATTCCGATTGGAGAATACGAGCGAGGCTTTCCCAACCCCAGGCCATTCGATCCCTCTAGAACCAGAATATGTCGGTCTCATCCGTTTCTTGGAGTTGCAGAGATCGTCACAAATCTACCTTGTTTATTTTGCTTTCTCTGAAGAACTAGTACAGCATCTCCTTCATCCCTTGTTTTGACCAGTCAGTCCATTTCAGGTAACCATCCAGCAAGACGAAGATGCTCAACCAGCCATCTCACTGAAGAGGGTTTTACCTCAATTGATGTTGAATATCCCGAGCCCCTTTATGTGATTCTTACTATATCTCTTCGACCTTTCCTTGTCCATGAAGCTTCGAACGATTTTCTTTCAATTACAATAATCCCCATGTATCTTCAATGAAAAGTATTGAGCTACAGGCAGCAAGAGGTGTTTGTTGGGGACTATATTCCGGATTGTTGATGTAGCCTATTGTTTCTTGTCTTGGGCAGTTGTTCTTGCAGCCTTGTGTTGTATTGTATATTTTTTCTTTTCTTTTTTTTCTCAATAAAGTCGTTATTCATAAAAAAAAAATGTGGTGTTGGTGTTGAGTGGGCCCTTTGGGCTACTATGACTCAACTAAGGCAAAGCTAGTTAGTCTACTGGTTGGACTGCTGAATCTTAAGTCCTTGGGTCTCCAAGGTTGTTTGGTGGAAGAGGACTCGAAGGTGGGCGTAAGTTGGGCTCTTGGATTATGCAAGGGGTCGTGGTAGTTATTTCACTGTGCCATGTTCCAAGGTCACAAAATGATGTAGTCAACAGGCTTGCTAGATTTGGTGGGGGGGGGGGGGGGAACTTTATGAATGTTTTAAAGGAAATCATATGCCGGATTGCTAATTGTGGGAGTAGCCTAATGCTTGTATAGTTTTTGTATATTGCTTGCATTTTTTCTTGTTTTGCAATAAAATGATGTTATCCATAAAAGGGGGGGGGGGGGATTCTATTTGGTTAGGAATTCTAGTAGTTGTGGGTATATTTAAGAAGGTGTTGTTTTGTTTAGGAATAGAAGAATAAGATTAGTTTCTATTTTGCAAATCTGCTGTAACTTTTTATACAAGGAGAAGAATTCAACAGTCTGAAACAGAATTGAAGTTTTTGTTATTCAAACTTGAGACTGAAGCTGTAAATTTGTCTTCCTCTCTTACAGTTGTAGCTTTATATAAACCTAGATCAGTTGTAGTTGCTTTAGAACTCCCCCAACAGTTGGTGTTGCAGGGTCTTAAATCTTTTTTTGTTTCTCTTTTGGACAAACCCATAATAAATACATCAATATTTCTGGGCAAGTGGAAGGATCAATTCAAGGAACTGCGGCAATTACCGTCTTCATCAGATTACAAAATAAGTGTGTGAATGATGTCTTATTTGAGTTTAGTTTAATATTTTGTTGTATTTAATTTTTGGAAACCAGCAAGTAGTCTGAATCTATTTGAAAGGGTTCTAATAGTTGGATTAATATGAAATTTAAGGAATACCTAGCCTTCATCTAGATCCAAGTCTCCTTTAAATTTCATTCTAATCTGATGATCCAGTGGGTCTTTATATCAATTGACCAGACTAATCTGTTACTTTGATTAGTGATTGATTTGGATTCTGAAAAGTGTGGAAGTTATTGTTTGGACTTACTGCATGTGGGTGATCTGTAGATCTGAAATTTTTAAGCAATACCTTGAGAAGTGGGCCCATAACCCACAGAACACAGCAGCCATATTGATACAGGATAGCTTGAACTAATAAAATCCTGTGGTAATGAGCCTAGTTTTGACTAAAAAAAGTCAAACTATGATGTGTTAATCAGCCTACGCGTGTAGGACTGGTTTTCTTCAACACGAATCAATTCTAGTTACAGGTTTCTGCTAGGTGGCAGGAAAGAACATACAAGAACTCATGCTAGAGTTGTAAGATGAATCTGAAATTTTGTGGCTACTAAACCCTCAAAAGTATCTCTACAGAGTTTCAACTAAAATTTTGCATATCAAAGCCTCATCCTGCTTCAATTTTGGTATCAGAGCTTTCATCCTACATCATTTTGTTCGACTTCTGACAAAGCAACGTCATTAAGCATCTTTTCCTACATAACTATGCAATATTATTTTATAAGGAGCTAAGCTCACAAAAGTCTTCCAATATGAATCTTAGTACGAAGCTTTACAAAAATAAGACACTTTTTTATCAACGATGAGAGCATGAGAAATACATCCCTGGAAATAATAACATCATTCGAGGGTAATTACTATATGAGCCTATGAGGATTGCAATTATGAAATATCACCTGTACATCACCATAAACTGGACTTTGTGACTGCTTGCCATGAGTTGATAAAATGTCGACAGATCTATCACCACCACCCTGGAATGGAGTCAACTGAACACATGAAAAGGAAAAGTACAAAAAGATCATGCTGGATACAGCATATGATTATAATAAAACGGATAAACTAATGTGGAATTCCAATCACCTTGGAAGTCGTTTTTGGATATGCAGATCTGGAATAAGGGGTTCGTGGTAAATTATGAATCCCAAACCTGCCTCCTTGCGTTTGTGGAGTTAGATAACCGCACATATCCTGTACCATTGCACCAGGCCGGTACAAGGATGAGTTAGGCGAAGGTGGTGGAATAGACAACCTTTTTGATACAAAATCATCACTATGTAGTGGAGCTCTTTCATCCCTTAATATCATACTCTGAGAACTGAGGCCTAATTCTGATGCTCGGCCCCCCATGTAAGCTTTCGCAATTTCTATTGGTGATGCACCAACTTCATCCCGTATCTACAAAATTTTACAAACGGGGCAGAACATCTTCAAATATAAGAACATGCGTATAAATGAACAACATATTGAATATTCAAAGATAAGCTTCTCCTCGCATTAATATGATATAAACCGGAAAGACCATACTGAAAATCAATGCCTACTTACAGTTGGCTGGAGAATAGGGTTTGAGATTCTCCCTGTAACTCTATTCAAATGATCTGCTTGCTTTTCTTGGACTAATCTTCTTATTTCCTTGTGACCCAGTCCATCACTTGCAGCTTCTCGTCCTGCAGTCATGTTTAAGTTTTTCTTTCCCCGTCCATCAACATCAGAAAGATCAACAGCCCTTGAGTGTAATACCTCTACCAAGCGGTTCAATTCATCTCTACACAGCAATGGAGAGCTTTCAGATAAGTTTAACAAGGCATATATTCATTAGAAAAAAATTGTGGTGATCATTAAATTAACCAGACTAGATAGAAATATTTTCAATATAAAACAAACATGCTTAACTGTCAGAGTCAGAGATAAGTTCCTACATATTTCATATGCAACCATAAGGCAAAACAATTGTTTATATATATGCATTAAGACTGAATTCGTGTATGAAAATCTAAAGAATAGCATAGGTATTGCTCATGATAAGAGAATCACACAAAAAGGTTTGCAACCCTAACTTGCCTAGAAAATGTTTTCCCTTTCATCAGCTGCTCGATTTCCGAAAGCCCACTATCATCAGATGAGTTGCCTGATTTCTCTCTCGCATGTTCATCAATTTCAGAGACACAATTTGATCTATTTACCTCTTCCCCAGGACCTCCTTCCTTTGATCTGGATGTCTGAATCTACATTACAATCATTGGCAAAGATTATAAAGCTGGCAGACTGCAGCCCCGCTAAGCTGGTTCAATAACAGAAAGATTGATGACTATGGTCCAACAATTATAAAACTGAAGACAAACAGCCCTGAATCTTCTGTTCCCAAAAGAAAGTAGAACTAATTTGACTTTTCCATTAATAAAGAGAAGAAAAAAATAGAATAAAATGCAAATTCATGAATATAAATCTCAATTAACTGTCTGTTTTTCAATTGACAGAAGGATAACATTTGTTCTCACAACCATATCAATGAATATTCCCAGATTCATTTCCACTGAAATATAGGACAAGAAATGGCAGCTGGTGGATTGTCTTTCAGATATACCACAACATCAAGATGAGATATTTAAGTTTAAAGTCGTCAAAAAAATTGAAACAAGCAATAATGAAGTCATCATCAATATGATCAATGAGTTGAAATGAAAGAAGAAAAAAACAACTAAGTTGACAAATTTTCCATGAGAACATGAAAAACATAATATGATAACACAAGTCAAACACTTAATAGACTTATGAGGCACTCTTCTTATGGCATGACAGAGGAGGCAATAATAATAAAGGAACACAAAATAAGATTGATTTCAGAAATGTTATTCACAATAAAAAGTACAAACTATCTTTAATATTTGTATTCACTCTTCCACGATAAAAATTACTTATTTTTAACCTAATTAATTTGTTCTCACTTTTGTTTCTCTAGGCTGTATTTTTCATACAGCATTTGTACTCTCTTCTTTTTTGAATAAATTCAATCTTGCCTATCAAAAAAAAGGAAGACTACTCATATTGGTGGGAAGGCCAACATCTTAGCAGATAACTCAAAATATTCCATAGTTAAACTGTAGGCAATACAACTTACTAGTTGGACTGTAGACCATCTATGGCAGGTATGTGATAATTTTATGCTTGATTCTCATCTTTTTGTATTTTACAATTGTTACTTTCCCATCTACACAAAAAAGATCTATTTCTACTTGCAAAATAAAGACACCCCCCCCCCACACACACACATACAC
>JAOXJP010234669.1:0-10126 GCA_025762735.1 Platanus orientalis
GTAGGATGTCGATGGCTGAGATATGCTCCTCTTACCCAACGTCAGGCGGTCTCTACTACTGGAGTGCCAAGCTTGCTGGAGTTCATTGGGCTCCCTTTGCCTCATGGTTGACGGGCTGGTATATTTCTTCTTCTTCTTCTTTTCTCCCTTTTCTCTTTGAAGTCATCTTCAATTATTGCAAGCTGAAATGATGATTCAAAGCTAACCCACCAAAAAAATTGAATTTCATTTCACTTTTTTTTCCCCTTTTTCATATCTAATAGTTTTTGAGAGGGGAGGAGGGGGGGAGGCAAACAATTGTGTGCCTTTCTCATTTTGATCACAGTTTCTCTTACCCTCCACTTTCTGAAGATATAAGAGATGTTTATACTTCGGATTGCTTGAAAAATATAAATCCTTTTTTTTTATAAGTAAAAATATAAGTCCCTTGATGAGCATGGTTGTTACTTCCAATATGATTTTTGATGGATTCATGCAAGCTTTCCATGACAAAGGCACCAGACATAAGAATCCCCAAAAGGGCTTGTAAACTTCCTTTTGGTACTCATTTCTGCCATTTTAGTACCTATGGCGAGGAGAGTAACAGAATATTGACTTGTTCTACCAAGAAAACAGAGATTCCAAGATAGATATACTCTGTTGAATCGTTCTATACACCCTGAGGATCAAACTATATTGCTGGAGTTCAGTCCACAGATGACTTCCCTGTCAATTATTTTGGTTTTGAATAATCTGTTGCAGGGTATGGGCATCCTTTTTGTCATATCCCTTGCTCTGTTTGAATTCAGAGGAATTGAAGTAGAAGAAGAAATTAATTCGTGAAAGTGATTTTATTTTCAATTTTCAATTTATCTTCATTCACCATTTTGGCCAGCACATTAGTGCTGATAATGGACACACCAATCAAACAAACTCAGGTGAGGTCTGTGTTATTAGAGATTGTTAAGATAAATACACAGGTGCAATATGAATGGGAATTGCCCACTATCGCGCAATTCTTGCAGCAACCATCTCAACAAGATCTTCATGTGAGAAAGAACCACAAGCTATATCCTACTGCCATCTTTAAATCTCTTGTTGAGACTGCATACAGAGACTGATTGGATGTGAAAATTAAAACTCTTTGACTGGAATCTATTGTCCATCCTGTTAGCTGTCAGGCATCTCTACTGAATGACTTTAACAAAGGTACAACAACAACAACAGCCTTATCACAATTATTTGGGGTCAGCTGCATGAATCCTGTTTGTCATTCCACTCTACTTAGGGTCATATCTGTCGTTACACAAGCTGCCATGTCTCTCCTTACTACTTCAACCCAAGTCAATTTTGGTATTCTTCTTGTCCAAGCGTCTTCAATTTGCATCGTCTCACTCCTTCTCACTGGGGCAGTCATTAGTCTTCGTTGCACATGGTCAAACCATCTTAGTCAACTTTACCTCATCTTGTCACCTATTGGCGCGACACCTAGGCTCCAACAAATGGTGTGTAAGAAAAATTAGCTGCCCTGACCAGAAGACTTCAATGTCAGGAAAACAATTCAGGGAGCACATGCTTACATGAGAACGAGTTGTTTTGTGTCTCTTTCAATCACATAACACCCATAGGTGTATTGGCATGAGTTCTTTTGCATTCAAATTCATAACGTAATTGCATGTCAGCAGGTGATCTGAATCATTTTACTTTAAAAATATGATATGTACTTACACTAGGTGCATAGTTGTTCAATTTCATTTCTATGGATTCTTGAGACAATTAAAATGATATTTGCATTTCCTATCCACCAACATTTAACTGTAAGTTACGGCTTATTCGTGTCACTGCACTCAGATCTTCTAATCTTCTTCTAATGGTATCTTTTTTTCAATGCAGGTTCAACATTGTTGGTCAGGTATTTCTAAGGATGCATATATTTTCAACACCTCCAACCTCTTGGGAGGCGATGCTTGTTCTCATTGGTAACTATCACTAATTCAGTTGAGGCAATAATCTCTTAAAAACCTTATATCTTTGCAGTGGGCTGTCACAACAAGTGTGGATTTCTCACTTGCACAACTACTTCAAGTGATTATTCTACTTAGCACGGGTGGGAAAAATGGTGGTGGATATGAAGCTTCTAAATATGTAGTTATGTGCTTCCATGGTGGTATTCTACTCGTACATGCCATCATAAATAGTTTTTCTATCACATGGTTATCCTTTTTTGGACAATTTGCTGCTGCATGGAATATTGTAGGTATGAAGGAATTCCTGGGTTTAAAAGTTCTTTTTCATATGTAAGTCACACCACTGCTGATAGCCTTTGAACTTCTGACCTGTGTTGCCATTTGTAGGTGTTTTTGTTCTTATGATTCTCGTTCCCACTGTTTCCACTGAGAAAGCTAGTGCCAAATATGTTTTTACTCACTTCAACACAGATACGGCGGAGGGAATCCATAGCAAACCTTACATATTTGTTCTGGGGCTCCTGATGAGCCAGTATACCATAACTGGGTATGATGCATCTGCACATATGGTAAGTGTTACTGTCATATGTATTGTTTTCTTAAATAAATTCTCTTTTTTTGGAAGATGGAAAATTTCTTTAAGCCTCCATAAAATATGGTCTTCATTTATTAGGATCTTGGTGTGTCAAACAGGGCTTGCCAAACATATATTGATACTCTTATTGAAATAACACAAATCTATCATTTTCTTGTTGTAACCGGAGACGTTTTTATTACACGTAGTGAGCTCCCTCTGTGATATATTTTTTGGCAGGCTTGTTTATATTATTTCCCTAAACTAACTGAGCTGTATGTGATGGATTCTCTTGTTCCTGATGTTTGCTAGTCTGTGTTTGACACCACCAATGTCCAAGCTGCATAGTTAAAGTGAAATAAAGGACTTTCGCTTCTATTACTAGTACCTCATCAACTGACTTCATCGAGGCAGAATGACTATAAGCCAACTATTAAGACCAACCCCAAAGTTGATTATTTTGTTCATTTGCCCTAGCAATTATAATGTACTTTAAAAGAGTTCCAATCCCATTATGTTCTCATGTGGCTGTTTGAACTTTATTAGATAACTGAAACCAATTTAATTTGTCTTTAAACCTCTTCAGTCAGAGGAGACCAAGAGTGCAGATAAGAATGGACCAAAGGGAATACTAAGTGCCATTGGAATATCCATTCTTGTTGGATGGGGTTACCTTCTTGGTATCACATTTGCAGTAACCAACATCCCATACCTTTTGAGCAGTGACAACGATGCCGGTGGTTATGCCATTGCTGAAGTGTTTTACCAAGCCTTCAAGAGTAGATATGGCAATGGAATTGGGGGAATCATTTGCTTGGGAGTGGTTGCGGTTGCCATATTCTTCTGTGGCATGAGTTCGGTAACAAGTAACTCCAGGTAAAAACTCCCTTAGATCTGTTTCTTCACACATCTCAAAAGTACTCCATTTGTTTGTTACAATTCCTTATTTCCTTTCTGAGCTGCTTAAGCTATTTTGCTTAAATCTCAGGATGGCTTATGCATTCTCAAGAGATGGAGCTATGCCGTTTTCATCATTGTGGCATAAAGTGAACAAGCAGGAGGTCCCAATAAATGCAGTCTGGCTCTCTGCTTTTATCTCCTTTTGCATGGCATTGCCGGTATGATTTCTCATTTTCTCATGTTTGCATGTATCATAAATATTTGTAGGTTTTGTTATAATTATTCGTGAACTTGGAACCATAGCTTATAATTTTGCAGTCAGGTGTGACTCTACTAAGTTGTTCCCATTGTGGTGCATACCAATGTGAGTTAATTGTGTGAGCAACTCACAGGAGGCCTAGTAAACTTACACAAATGTGGCAGGGACTTTGCTATAGGCAGTTCCGAGTCATATCAGTTATGAAGCTCTTAGTCACACTCCTGAGCCAAGTCCCTTATAAATTTTCCAACTGATTGTTTATTTCTAGAGCTAATTGTGCTCTATTTTGTATCTATTGCAGTCTCTTGGGAGCTTAGTGGCATTTCAAGCAATGGTGTCGATAGCAACTATTGGACTCTACATTGCATATGCGCTACCCATCTTCTTTAGGGTGACCTTGGCCCGCAAATCTTTTGTTCCAGGACCCTTCAGCTTGGGCCGATATGGGATCCTTGTGGGTTGGGTTTCAGTTCTTTGGGTATCAACCATCACAATTCTATTTTCTTTGCCCGTAGCATACCCCATTACGAAGGACACTCTCAACTATACTCCTGTTGCAGTTGGTGGCCTCTTCATTCTCACTGTTTCTTCATGGATCTTCCGTGCTCGGCACTGGTTCACAGGTCCCATAACAAACATAAATACTTGAATGAGAGGGCTACTGATTCTATCCAGTCACTCATAATCTACAAATGATTATAAACTTCTTTCCTCTTACAACTGCTCTTTTCAGAGAATCACCAAAGATTTGATTCAATTTGCAATGACTGGCATGTGGGGTTCCAGAGTATGGGCATGAGAACTCAAAGATCTGACTTTGTAGATTGTAAATAAAAAATCTCAATGGGAGACTTGTCATTGTACTCTTGCTAAGATGGAATTCATTTTGGGTTACTAATGGGATTCAGACTTTTGGGCAAAGTTCTAGTATGATCACATGGTCTTTTTTTTTAAGGGGGGTGGGGGAGGCCAAAAATTGCAAGTCAGACCATGGGATGCTAAAGCCAGTCCTTGGATTAAAAAAAACTTAAGAAAGAAAAGTGCTTAATTTGTTTATGGTTTGGTGTGGATAGCCTGAACTTTTAAAGATTGCTGCCACCCCTTGGAGACAATATGGGCAAGATATTCCAAGCTCAAGAAGAAGAGGCCAAAGGGGCCCCTCCCAATGCCAGAATGATCAAAGTTAACTTCCTTGAGGCCACTTTGTCTCAATCCAATACAGCTGGTATTGGTATTGTCATCAGGGATTGCATGTCAACTTGATTGATCGCAGCCAGGGCTGAAAAGAGGATTCTCATCTCCTCTGATGTGGCTGACTGCAAGGCCATGAAGCTTGGTCTAACGATTGCCAAACATGTGGACTTTATAGAAAATTGAAATGAAAGGGGATGCCACAAGGCACAAAGACCTATGGCATGCTCGTTTAGCTACATGAGTTGTGCTTGAGGCTCTGCTTAGCTTGTGAGTCTTGAAGTTGAGCTCAGTCTCTGCTCTTTTACAACACTGCCTTAAACAGTAGAAATGGTCTACCCAAGAACCCAAACTGCATCACCAAAATTCAGGGGGGTATCGGATGAAACTCATCAAAGATGTTAGAGACGAAGCAGAATTGCTTGCACGTCAATATACTTTCTGGGCACAGCTTTGCAATGAAATCTGAAGTATTTCCCAGCACCTAACATCTAACCAATTGGATCACCTATTTCAAATTCTAAATTTTCATGTTAAGGTAATGCAGATCTTGATCACCCAGCAAACCACGTACGTTAAAGAAATTCATCATCATGCCTATCCTTCTTTTTTTTGATGAATATCATCATGCCTATCCTTAATGATGAATTTGAGTAAGCTCTGTGAAACTCCGTTCTGAGCAGTCAAAGCTTTTGGCATGCACCCAAGTAGTTAGAACTTAATTCTCTTGAACATGACTTGAATAAGAGCAAAAAGCAAAGAAAATAAGGAAAGACAGATTATCTAGCCCAACTTTCAAAGCACCATTTACACAAGCAAATTCTTCATAACTCCTACAAATCAAAGGCAAGCATTCACTAAAATCATCTCCTATCTACGAGATAAAACTACTGAAGAACAGCAATTACTTTAACAAAATAATTGTTAGACATGAAATACATCACAACTGTGTCAGAATTAATCTAATTTCAGTCCATGGTTGTATAGACCCCAAAGGCTGCCTCCGTCCTCTCAACAACACAAATCTCACATGCGAAAAGGGTAGCCCACACCATTAATTGGGTATCACCAGAAAATTCTCCTCTCTCTCTCTCTGAAATACACACACACCACTGCCATAACAACACAAACCAATCATTTCACTAACACTTGCAATAGCCAAGTAAAAGTTGTTTGACACCATTAGGTTAACAATGAATAGTCTTCTATTGGGCATCTCTCCCACATATAACATCAAGAAAAACTATAAAATAATTCAAAAACAAACAACCTTGAACTTGATAATGGGTAAAGCTTGAGTGATTTCTTCATACCTTCACACAAGCCTTCTTTTTATCAACAAAAAAGGCAAACAAGTATTCCAATACTTATCTTGTTTTGGGCGCATAATACTGGTTGTATCTCTCTCTATATTTTGATCTAGTGAGATGTATCTTCCACTTGAATGTAACAAGATTAAAAAAAAAAAAATTTTGTTTTTTTGAAAGGTTCTTCACAACTGCCACACATAGGGAACTCTAAGAGCATTTGAACACAAATTCATGTCAAAAGCAGGATCCAACAAGTAATATTCCTCTAATAAATTTTCCCTCTTCCTTCATCCAAACTGCACATTTATAAAACCTCAAATACAAACTTATTATACGGACATACTGGCTGGATATGCCTCATGACTATACTTATAGAAGAGGACCTTCATCTTCTTGAGACACACTGATCAGAAAACTGCATCTTCTACCTACAAGCACCAAATACAATAAGAAATTAGTTGTAATAAAATATGTCAGGAAAAACGTAAATATATGTCCGTGTCTATTTATATATACATCCATTGGGTACCCTTACAGCTTGAAGTAAAGTAGTATTGGGTGTTGTTAAGAGTAGGCTTGAACATAGTACTAACCTTCTCAGAGAACAATCCATCAAATTGTTGTGGATGCGAGCTGGTTTCAAACGCAGAATTATCAAACTAGTCTGATAAGTCATATGTATCATCTATATATGGATAACTGCCAGTAACATTGAGATCATCAAGTTCTTGAGACACACTAGTGTTTCCCCTAGTGAATGGGTTCAGATTTTGATAAGTAGTGGAAAAAGCCGACTCCTGAGTAACATAATTGACATTTGATGAGGTCAATCCAGGGGTTTCAAGAAAATGACCCTCCAATCCTATAGCCAACTTCTCGCCCCCAATATCAATTGACATGCTGTTCAGAACAGTAGTGTATGGAAATTCACCAGTCGGCCCTGTCTGGGTCAACCCATGTAGGGCTTCATTACTCGTTGTCCCAACTACGGTGTAGTTGTTGCCATTGTCTAGATGTGGGAGCTGGCCAGAATTGTCGAAGGAGCCCACTTGTTCCATGGTCATAAAGTCATTGAAGGTCTGATGGCTCAACATGCTGAAGTCATTATTAATTGGATTGCTGTCAATATGTCCTGGTCCTGCCTGAGGTTGTGGATGGATGATCTGCATTGTATCACTAACTCTCCTACTGTTAACCAAAATATCAAAGGATGATGAACTCATTCTAGTGTGGAGTGGTGTCATGCTTAAAGGCAAGTAGTTTCCTCCCCTTTGTTGTGAATTAGATGGGGTTCTAATCTTCACTTGGTTCACGTTGCCTTGATGATTCACCATTAATGATTGTCCATGTATTTGTGCTAGGCCTGCTGGCAAGGTGTTGTTGCTTGGAGCCCCTTGATCGAGATAATTCCTGGATATGTTATGAGATATGTGCACTAGGTGAGCATTAGAATTTCGAATGTTGTTTGCAAGTCCTAGTCGGGACTCCTTTGGACTGTGTTGTTCCTCGAATTGAGGATAATGAATCCTATTGTCAAAATTGAACATGAAATTAGACTTCATAGCTTTTAATCTTGATTTTAGTGGCTCATTGAAGAAGGATGTTGCTACACTTGGTTGTTTTAGCTTATTAAGTTGTCGTAATTAGTACAATATTTCTGTGAAAAAAGATGCACTTCATTATCAGCTTGGAATGAGAAAAAAATTGCAGTAATAGAGACATATTAAAGACAAATGTTCCAAAAATAGGATTATAGGATCATTTCCTATACAGTAATACTATGTAATCACAAATACACAAACTTTTTCTTTTATAAAGCTATTTGGAATGACATTAAAAAGAACATAATTTGTGGTTAGGAAGAAACAAGATTTGATCCATACTAATATAGAACGGTTGTAAAAATTTATTGTTTTTAATATGAAATTTGTAAAAAAAGTTGAAGTAATAATATGAAGTTGTTACAATCATCCCATGATACAACATAATAGCTTAACTTTTTCATTTCTTGAATCCATGATTAAAGAAAGCCCCTCAAATAAAATTCAATAGTTTTCCAATTTGTGCTATTCTAATTACAGCCTGTTATTTTGTGTAGTATGACCATGTTGAGTTATATGTATGCCAATGGAGTATAAGACAGGATAGAGCTAGTAGAATTATTTTATAAGGGAGAGGTTATGGAAAATCATTGTGATAAGGGTGAAGCAATTATTATAGGAAGGTTATTATTGGATGTTATGATGTAAGATAGGGAAAGAAGAATGAAGGGTTACTGGAATCAGATTTTTGTTGTTGTTGTTGTTGTTGTTGTTGATAATAAATAAAGACTTACAATGATTCATTAAATGAAGAAGCAAAAATGGCTGATATGTTAGAAATTAGTCAACCATTTGAGGTTGGGATTCACTCACCCAACAAGAAAACCTCAAGGAAAGCTACAAGCTCTTGTAAAATTTAGAAGTATACACCAAAAAACCTCCCTTAGCTCCTCTCATTCAATGGTATAGGAAGGTGATCCATACATGGAAAGAAGTTTTTAAAAAAAAATCTCATTTTATTGCTTATATGTGTATCCTTAATAAGTCTTTCTTGAAAGTTGAAACTCTACCATCTTTACATCTCTCTACACCCATGTTGCCACAATTTAAGGACACAACTGCATTAAATTTGTTGACTTACATGTCCAAAGACCACTTTATATACTTTAACTTATCTCATTTTTCTCTTTCTATTGTAAATTAATAAAACTTGATGTACAAAACTGCCGAATAATTTATAATTTTTTGTATAGATGATAGGTTAGGAACACTGGAAAGAAGCAAACTTATAGTGTTTCTACACTAAAGTGTTCCCCTATTGAAGTTGGATTTTAAAATATTGAGTACTTAATTTCTTACTTATGATAGTATGTTATTGTGTCTAAATCTTAAAAGTCTCATCACCAAGCATTATATATATATATATATATATATTTTCCATAGGTTATGCATATTTAAAGGGTGCAAAGGCAGAAGCAGTGATCAAATAAAACATATTGGATTTTTTTATACTACAACTATAAGAACTCATAGCAACATACATTTTCCAACTTTTATAAAAGTGTGATTAAGATGGGATTTGAAACTATAATAACCTACACTGTTAAAATTGTTTTGTTTTGTCTTTTAATTTAATGACATTAAAAAGATTTATAGTTGCAGATATTGTCATTTAGCAAAGAAAATTAGTTTTTATTTTATTTTATTATCTTTCTAATTTTTTTTATCAAAATATGCAAAAAAGAGTAAAAAATAATAGCATTCTATTTCCGTTAATTAAAAATTAATAGTAATTATTTTTTAATCTATCTATATGAATAATACGATTACATTTCATATTAAAATTCTCAAGATTTCTCAAAATATTTGAATTAATTTTTTAATTAATCAATGTTTTTAAATTGAAAGGGCGGCTTGGCCCAACGGTACGGCTTACCGTTAGCGTCCCTGGTGGCGCGAGTTCAAGTCACGGAAACAACCTCTTCAGAAATGGGGGTAAGGCTGTGTACATCTTGCCCTCCCCAGACCCCGCGTTAGCGGGAGCTTCGTGCACTGGGCCGCCCTTTTTTAATCAATGTTTTAAAATTAGAATTACCAAATTGAGTTTTAAACAACTATATAATATCAAGACATGTATAAGAAATAAGGAAAAAGCTTTTAAAGAGGTAGAGATTTCACTTATCTAGATAAGGTATACATTAAAAGCTTTAAAAGAGTTTCAAATATATATATGACTAAATATGCATAAAAATCACTTAAAAACATATAGAAGGATTGTGACATAAATGAGTAAATCTTGTAATAGCTATCATGATTTTTCCAACATTACAAAATTTGAAATATAACTCCGCCAATGTTTGTATCTTCAGACATTGCCGGTCCCAAGCCCGGAAAAAGGAGGAGGG